>CM056552.1:24831666-24916666 GCA_029721515.1 Synanceia verrucosa | reverse complement strand
GTAATCGGGCCTTCCTCTGCCTTTCATTGATGAAGGGCTTCTTGCGTGCTCTGTGTGACTTCAAACCAGCTTCAACAAGTCGGTTTCGAACTGTCCTTGCCGAGCAAGTCACATTTCTCGACAGTGCCCACTCATTTTTAAGGTCCCTGGAGGTCTGACGACGATTCCTGACACAGGAACGGATGAGTGCACGGTCATCTCGTGGGGTAGAAAGATGTTTCCTGCCACGGCCAGGTAGCAATTTGGTAGTGCCATGTTCAGCTTGTTTTTTTTTGTTGGAATGAACGGCTGTCTTGGAGATCTTCAGTTTTTTCGCTACCTGTCTCTCACTCATGCCAATTTCCAGCAGTGCCAAGATGGCTGCCTTTGTTGCTTCACATAATTCTTTTGTTTTAGGCATTATGTGAGAGCTGACAACTTCTGAGTTGTGCTACGGCTTGAATGTAAGCAGGAAACCACTCTAGGCCTTTGCATGTGCAGTGCTGCTTGTGACATGAAATGGCCTCTTATATACCCTGGGAATCAATTAAGCTTAAGAATGTCAAATAGGACATAAAGTATTATGTGACCAGCTGCATTTTTTGTTGTGTTCATTGTATTATACGTTTAGTGGTACCAGATATTAGAATGAACAAGAAATTGAAGAAAACAAGGGTGGTCTAATAATTTTTTCCATGACTGTATGTGGTATGATCATGACTCAGATTTTATAGGTCTAAGTAGTATATTGTCTAGAAAAAATGTCACAAATGCAGGCTATTGCCCAGTGGGATACTTTATTATAAGCCTGTGTGATGGATGGATAAAAGTATGTGACTAGCCAACAATGTTTAAAACTAGTCTTTAACTTGAGTTCATCCCTTCTGGTGGGAAAGCAGTAACCTTTAATCAAAGCCTAGTAGCCATCACATACTGTGGTAGATAAGATAACACCCTGTGGCCTATTGGCAAATGGCACATCATAAAACAAGTCATTATTAGCTTGTTATCAAGTATTTAATGAAGATACATAATAGCAGATATCGGGTGCAACACTATACTCTTAGTTTAGTGTTTTACATATAAAGCAATACATATAAATCAGTCCAACTTGATTGTCAGTTTTTTTTTTATGTAATTAATGAAGTGTAAACTATTGAATAAGATTATAAGTATTACAGTTTGTATATATTTAGGACTCATTTATGTCGTTATTGACCAGCGAAACAGATAACATTAACTGAAAAGTAAAACCTACATGGACATTGAATGTAAGGTTTTTAATCCTGTCTTTTATTTTATTTTATTACATCCTATTAGTTTGATGTCTTTTGTCAGTATTAAGTATGGTATATTCAAAATTGTGTTCTTATACTTCACTTGAATATTTTCATTTTATGTTTATAATTATACTTTTTTAATTTGTACTTCATTAGATGTATTTCACAGCTTAAGATACTAATTTCTTTGTAGATGCAGATGATTAATAGATGAGTTCAGGGCTGCATAGTCTAGCCTATTTAACACTGTATTGTTAATTTGATTTTTACAAATCTGAGAACTTCTTCCGGTATTTCATGAAATGTGCTAAATAGCAAACAGAATTTCCGATCAGAAAAAGTGGAAAATGCTTTTATTCTGAAGCATCTACCGACTTTTTTATTGGCTACATCCGGTCAACTTGACGTGCTTTACGGCAGGGGGTGGGGCCTACCTGTTGAACCCCATGGATTTACCGTAAATTATGGAGAAGGTAGACATTGTGTGACGTCACAGCTCGTCGCTGATTGGAGGAGAGTTGGGGGAGAGTGAGCCCGTCCGAAATATAGAGCAGATCAAACCGTGGAGCTCGCAGAGAAAGTCAAACGGAGGGCAGAAGAAGCAGAAGACACAGTCTGAGTGATAGAGTCGACAGTTTGTGAAAGACCTGCTGTTGTTTGGACTGTACTGGGACACAAACTTCTGCCTGAAGAAGCACTAATTTGCTCTGGTACTAAGTTTGCAGAAGCCAGCGTTCAACGACGTTTTTAAAAAAGACCTTTAACGCTACCGTTACCGTTATCTAAAGGACAACCATGCTCAATCTGTGCCTCGTGTTGATCTTATCTGCCTCTGTTTTTTCAGAGTCGGTAAGTTATTTTACTAAACCTTTTAGCTTTAACTTAAAGTGTGAAAAGTGTGCTTCCCCGTTGGTCAGACTGGCAGCGCGACTTTAACTGCTAAAGCTCGTTGACCCTGTGGGGATTAGCGCAAGCTCCACTCAGAAAGATCCGGTTTGACTGCTTTCAGCAGCTTTATAATGCTTTTTACAGGTTTGTTGTTGTATAAAGTTGACCAGAGTTGCTACACATAGCTCCAGTGTTGTGTAGCCAGTCAGCTTCATTGCCAGAGTTGAGGGAAGAGTGTATGTTGGTTTGGGGAGCTGGACACTCATCTGCAGCCTGCTGCTGTTATCCAGTATGGGGCCCGGATGGGGGGTAGCTAGCTCCAGTCACTCAAGTCACTTCTCTGATGGAACAATCATTGGGACATTTGGGCTGCTCTTTTTTACGTGAAGGCCTTTATTTTGGTTGGATTTGATTGATTTCAGCCCCAGCCCTTGAGACTGCTTATCTGGATGTTTAAGTTATGGTATTACTGACTTTTCCACAATGTTGTTGTTGTTGCTGGCTAACATTTGTGAAGACTGTTTAGAAGCTGAAGATGAGAGCTGCTAACATCTAAAATCAGGTTGACTCACAGTCAGTTTTATTGCCAAGTATGCAAATGTCCTTGCTTTCAGACATCAGTATGGTATTAAGATGAAGGAATATGTGTATTGTACAGAGATAATAGATCATCTGACACACATGTGCCTGCTGTCTTTATGTCATGTTGCTATTACCCTTTCAGTGGACAAAGACTAATCTGTCCTCCAGGGACCACTGATACTTTGGATATAAGTTGAGCTGCGTCTTGCTGTATTGTGAGCTCCTCAGCACACACACATTGCTGAATGTGTGTGTGCTGAGGAGCATCACTGAACTGGATGTGACTGACAACTACACATGTTATTTCCCAAATGACCATAAACTTTCCATCTGTATTTTTTGGACTTTTAAGAGCTGTGCTCAATGATTATTTTTTTCAGCCTGTGACATATCGTGATTTTTGTTTGTGTGGGATTTGACACATTATTATGTGACAGTCTGTACTGTTTCTCACATTTCTATGACACATATAGTCACTGCTGTGTCCAGTACATTATATTGATACTTTTATTCTACTGCCACCCAGCCGTGTGTTTGCGTGTTAGAATAACAGTGTCATGTGTGAATGGGGAGAGATTGTTATCATATCTATCAGTCAGATTATCTTACGTGCACTGACTTTTTCAAAAAGCAGTGACGGACTAAGTACATGGTCAGTGTGCTCTGTACCTTTTCATGTAGTGTAGCATGGTCATTAAATCAATCAATCATCTAAGTGTGTGTATACTGGAGAGCTTATCAAACATGCCACCCCCCAGTGAGCCCACTGTAGTGGTCACTACAAATGGTGTAAAAGCAGCAACAACGCAATCCAAGCTGGAGTAATTTCCTGAAAAACATCCTTATTCCTTTTTTAAGGAAGCACAAGTTTAAATATGAATGTCACATGCTTCAGGTGATGGACACATGGCCAGAAGTGCTTACAACACTATTAATCCTGGATTGTTAGAGTGAACTCTGCTACGTCTTGTTGCCACCATGAGCCAAGGACTCCAGTGAAATGTTTGGAGGTTGGTCAGCTCCACCTCGCCTTTACATTCCTCAAGGTCCTGTGTAGCTTGTGCTCACTCACCCTGTCTCATCTCGTTGTCACCCTTCCCCTCTCTTCTTCTCTTTTTTTTGATTTCCACACTGGAATGTGACCTATGGTGACCTTGACCGGCCTTCTTGGGGATTTTGCACACTTGGAGGGGTCTCAATAGGTCCCTGGGGCCTTTTCATAAGGGACACTCAGGTCTAACATAGCGTGGAGACGTACTATGTTCTGTTTTTATCTGCCCGTCTCTTATGTTCCTGATTTTTTTTATTTTATTTTATTTTTTTTTCTGTCACTCAGTCCATCTCCCTTTTTGGTCCCACTGTCCCTTTCTGTTTCTCTGATCAGTTGTCATCTGGAGGTCATCCTCAGGGACTTATTGTCTCATCTTTTTCTGTTTCGCTTTCCTTTGATGGATACTTAGCCTCAGAGCTATGACAATCCTCCCTTCCACCGCCTTCCCTCCTTCAAGCCTTTTCTTCTTCTCTGGCCACTGAGGTCATTATTGGTATGTGGGCTTGGCGTTCCCAGCTAATCAATAACAATGTTCTGCTACCTTACATAACATGCTCTGAATACAAAAAAATGACCTAAGGGCATGATTGGAATGTCTTTATAGGAGAAATTTCTCATCAAGCCGACACCAAGAGAATCTTAGTTTTCTAATCCTGGGAAGTTATTGATTCATTTTGTGAAGCCTTTTTGCTGCCTGAGGTCAAACGGGTCTTGTTTGTTGACCTTTTTTATTTCAGTCAGATATTATGCTGAGCTGTGGTTGGACTGAGGCCTTGTGTGCACTTTTTATCACCAAACAAATCCTGTTCTTCATGTCTGTCTTTCCATTGACCTCAGCATTTTCTGCCTGTGTATGGGCACTAAGTTACTAAGTTACACTAAGTCCTTCATGACCACACTGGGTGAAAGTAAAAGATAAACCGCACAGTAGCCGATTTATTCATGCGTTTTAAATGAAAGACACACAGAGGCTAAGCTGTAGTTTCAGGTTTAAGTTTAAAAAAATAACTTTTGAGGGTTTTTTTCAGTCCAATTAGCAGTATCAAATCACCATAATTCATCAAATGTGCTTGTGATGGCAACTGCAGTGGTTAATCAGGGCTAACAAAAGTCCTCTTTGCCCCAGAGATAATCCATGTTGCACCACCAAACCTCAGCTTGTTGCCTTTGGAGTCCATTTGTTATATCTTGTTGGAATGTCACAGTTTTTTTTTTTTCATTTAGCCCTGAATCATTTGCACCAGAATGAGCCAGTCTCTTTTTGTCTCTTTTGCATGATGGTGTGCGGTGAAAGCTTCTGTGGAGAAAAAGGGGCAGTGGAGGGGGGAGCATGATAAATAGTATCACTAGGATGTAATAATGGTTCCTGCATTGCTGTCCGCTGGCCTATAAAATCCCTTTGGGCTGAGGAATGTTGGCACAGAGAGGGGAGGTTTTTGTCCTTCCTGCCTGGGATGGAGAGCAGTCGAGAACCTGATTTTCCCTCCCTCCTCCCCTTTCAACCACTACATTCTCTGGCAGTTGTAACACGGACTATATGAATACATTTAGGGCAGAAGTCGACCATAAACCCCCTCCTATTCTGGTTATATCACTTCATTCTGCTTTTTTGGACTCTTTCTGAGCTGGGACCACTTTCTAGACAAACATAGCTTGGAACCTTAATAGTGGGGCACAAGTATAAAGAAAATTGGTAAAGATAATTTACCAATCATTACAATAGTTCTCCAGATTTAATTTTGGTTGATTGATTAATTGAAACAGATCATTTTTCTAAATCTTTCATGAGACTAATGATGCCTCCTCTGTGTCAAAACAAGGACATATTTGAGTGTGTCCCAGTATTAACCTACACAACCTACTCATATATGTTGATATTGATGTTGAGAGAAGTGCATATTAACACGGCAGTTGGTCTCCAGCACCACCTCACCCATTCTTGAAAAGAAAAGCTGTTGGGGCTTTGTGGTGGACTAGTAAAAATATACAGAGAGCCATGGCAAAATGTGGAATATGAGCCCTGCTGTGTTTCCATTGGGAAATGTATCCACAAGCCTGCAGGGAGGACGTTTGATGTCTCAGTCCTGTAGCCCCTGCTTCTGCTGTCCCATCATACTCTGACAGGTGGTTATTCCAGGCCTGAAGCCAGACTGTTACCAACGATCAGCACTGATGCACTCAGTGGTACCCCCCCCCCCCAAAAGCCAAACAGATGTATCTGACTTGAACGTTGGAGGGAGGGTGCAGCATGAAATGTAATAATCAAAATGCTCCACCATAGGGCTTGGCAACAAAATCAGATATCTCAATAATGTTGACTTAATATCTCCTGTTTGTAATGTGACTGTATTTTCTGGGTGTTCTATCGACCCTTTCAGAGGACATTTACATGGTCCAAATGTTTCACTGTGGTGTTTTTTGCTGCTCTTCTATGGTACATACAGAATATTATGTGGAGCAGAAACCCTGTGCTGTTGTCTAGAAATTTAAACTAAATTTTGGGGTAATTCTGTTATGACTCACACACAGCCAGTGAGAGTGAGACATAATTCAGTGCTTTTGGATGTTATTAGGGTTTCCCCTTATTCAGACACCCTTCCTGACAAATGTGTCTCAATACCACATGACCTCCTTGATGTGATCTGTGCACACAGGCTCACTCTGAGGCCACCCAGCTTATCACCAAAAACAAAGGTCATCTTCTAGTTGTTATGTGTTGTGATGACAGTTATTTTCAATACAAATCAAGAGTCGTACCAGACTGCTAACTTATGAGTACTTCAGGTACAGAGAAGGAGGAAGTCGCTGACTCCAGCAGTGCTGTTGCCACCAGCTGTCAGAAAAGATTAAAGGGAGGTGTGTAAAATATTCCCAGTATAGTACTCATCCTTTTATGCATGCTGTGTAAAAAGGCGAGCCCCCCCTAAAATCCAGGCTCATTTAAGCATATTTAGCACTAGTAAGAGGGTGGGGCTACTTGTCATTGCTGGCCAACAGTTTGAAAACCACTTCACCACAGGATAGTGGAAGTCAAACCAGAACCCAGAAGAACCTTCACAGTCAGTCAGTTAGTCAGTCGTTGGTGGCTCAGCCCAAGCTCTTAATTGTGTGGGTGTCTCTGTGCACAGTACCATGGCTCCATAGTAGAGAGGAGAGGAATGTGGTGGCTGACTGAGTAGCCAAGGTCTTGGCTACTTAGCTGACCCACACAGAGAGTACACATTCCTCAGGCTACCAAGCTCAGAAGCAGCACACAGTCCAGTCCATGGCACATACTAACTCACCAGTTTATGCTTTTAAAGCTTTTAAAATGACACATTTTGGGAATATGTTTATTTGCCTTTCTGCTGACAGTTTAATTATACACTGTCAGGACTACACATCAGATGCAAAGCTACTCCTGACTAGCCTGCTACATACTGCCACACAAACAAAGGAGATACCGTGCACTGGTAGATGGATTTTGTGTATTTTGAACAGAGTTGATGAAGAAAGCATTCACAACAGATTAACCCATACCAGAGCTTTGTATGAAACAAGTTTTGCCTCTGGTTAGTGGGTATTCCTTATTTGACTTGTTCTGTGATGGTAGTCATCACATGCATGAATGTGAGCTCGATGAAGTTCAACCACCCTATGAAAAGATCTCTTTGTCTCCACATTGAGATCATTGAATTTCATTTGACTTATGTGTCTGGCATCTTACAAAGCAAAGGAAATACAAAGTTGATTTTTTTTTTTTTTTTAATTATCCAGATGAAGCTAAAGTGAAGGTTACTCACTGGTATTGTGAACTTGTGAATTTTGACTCATCCACAGCTAGTAGGATAAAGACTGATTCAAGCATCTCCTCTTGGGAATGTATTTGTGACTAATATGATTAATGTATTATGTGACTAATATCTATGAATTATGAATGGACTTTTGCACGTGTCCAAAACAGCCGCTCTTATTCATGCCTCTTTTTTTATTAAACATTTTGGATGGGTATTTCCTGTTTCCCTCCTTTTTTCCCCTAAAGCCTCCAGCCAATCTCTTAGCTGATAATAAGTCCTCAGTAGCTTCCATTTAGTCTATTGGGCTGTAATGTCTTTGATCTAAGGCAGTGATATGCTTGCCTGAGGGACTGACATCAAAGGAATGGAAGAGAAGGGAAGACATTAGAGAGGTATGGCTTTTCTGAAAGCTTTGACTCACTGCAGGCATTCAGCTTATTTGTCCGTCAGTTGTGGCTTCGTTAATGACTGGAAATCGTCCCATTGACATTGCATGATGGTTTCATCGGTCGGAGGAAGTGACCAGTAAAGGGCGTTTTGGCAGGAGGCGCTCATCAAAACTCAATCAGGCTTATCAGTGTCTGCTGCACAGCTGGCCCGTCTGTATGGCTTCAGTCTTATCTGTTATGTGTTGGGAAAGTCGCTGAATTGAAAACAAGTGGTCCAGGTCATTGTCGAAGCTGAGTTCAGCACTATGACTAACTTTACTGGGTAATATTTGTCTTTGTGATAAACTCACAATGGCTGATTGACTCAACACATTCACCATGCAGTTTGGTGATTCTAGCTGTGTACGTTGTTAGGATCAACTGTGTCATGTTGCCATCGTCTCAGCCTCACATGGTGCTAGTAGGTGGAAACACTGCTATAGATAGACCAGGCGTAGGTAGAAGGAATCTAGAGCTTGGCTGTCAGTGCAAAAGGCAAAGGTAGGTGTCTGTGTGTTTGAGCTCCACTGAAGTCCATCATGCTGCTCTGTTGTAAGGGAACGTGAGGCCCTATAATGGAAATAGTGCTTGGCTTTCAGTCCCTGTGGATAGCTGTATGCAGGAGTAGCAGCAGGGCTGTGCTCTGAATAAAACACTCCACAACCTTTGGACACCATAAACTCAAGAACCTGGACTCCTGAAGTGAGTGTGTGCGTCCGTCATTTAAACAGAGTTGCATCAGGGGTCAGAAGTGCATCTCACAAGTAAACCAGGCAACACAGTCAATGGTGCAAATCCTGGTTTAAGTATCACCCTGCAGCGGGGGAGAAGCAAAAGATGGGAGTTGACAAAGACACGGAAGGAGGAAAGGGGGATTGAGAATGAGTTTTTACTTCCCATCGTGACTATCTTCTGAGGCCACCTCTTCTATTTCTATTTTATTTTTTTAGTTCCTTAGGTCAAACCAGGGTAAAAATAACAGCTGAATGTCACATGAAAAAAGATTAGAAAACAAGAATTGTCCTTCCTTGAAAAGGTCAATAGATGTTGGACATCACAAAGAATAAGGAAGCACATTCCTGCATGCTGGTGTTTCTTTTCTGTCTTTTCATACTTTGTACCTCCTCCATGCCGCCATGTGAATGGACCAGATGCCTCTCTGTGTGTCGGCAGATGGGGGGATTGTTTCCCCAGTTTAATGAAGGGAGGCTGCTGGAGGCTTATCCCCGGTTACCTTGGTCATTGATATGCTCTTGAGGAGTCCACCGGCATTGTTTGGTGTCAAAGGAAGGGACAGAACCAAAGGCTGGGTGGTGGGTGTTTTGACAGACTGCCTTTCAGTGAATGTGGACAGTTATGGAAACTGGACAGTTTAGGACCTCCATGCTGAGATAGGCAGGATAAACAAGAAGAAGACATTAAAGAGTCTAGACTGAGGAGAGATGTGTGCACTAAGATTGAGAAACAACGCTTTTATTATTTCATTTCAGTTTTGACTGGAGACCTTTATTAGCAAAACCTGTCACAGTCAACCTGATATTTTTTTTTTTTTTTTTTGGTAGACTTTTGATGGAATCACCGTGGGCTTTTCCACATCTCCATGCCAAAGACCAAATGATTGAGTGATTAATGGAAGATTAATCATTAATGATAATAGCCACTAGGTGCAGCTCTAGTTATAGAGAAATAGAAAATGGTTTGCAGCATAGAAATGTTTCAGGCAACAACAGAATTTTTTCATAGTAATCATTAACCTGATGAAGTAAGTTTAAAAAAAAAAAAAAAAAGTAACCTTTATTTGTTATTAATTAATTATATGGAGGTTAACCTGTTGGCCAAGACCTGTTTGTTTCCTGTTGGAGATCACAATGTAGAGGTCTCATGAACGAGTTTGTGGGTGTTTTTGCTTTGGCACTGTGAGCCAATTGCAAATAAGAGGTTTTTCAGTGAACAAGGGAATGCTTTGTTTAGCTGATAAATTACTCTAATCTTCTAGGTAGAACAGGAGTCCCAAAGAAAATGTCATTTGAACTGAGCATAATTGTTTTAATTGCTTTATGAGACCAGGAATTGCATAAGAAAGGGAATGCAATCAAAGAAGTATAAATACTTTTTGGAAACAGAGCGTTGAACTGACCTCCTCTGTTGCTGCATGTCGTGGTACAACAACTCGATTAAATGCTTAACATGGAGTGCGTCACAAGCACAAACGGAAATATTATTTCCCAATTCTCTCCATTAAATCCGTTGGGTTTGGCTGTTAGCCACATCTGGCTGCTTATCAGCTACTGCAGGATATATGAGACTGTGAAACAGGACAAAATGGCTGTTTGTGCCATAAGAGGCTTTTTAAAACGTCTGACACAATGCAGATGATCAACTTTTAAGTGAGGAGTTCTCCTCTTAAATTATACTTATTTGCTGTACTGACAGGATATTTGGAAGCCTAATGGACATTTGTTCTCTCCTAAAAACAGTGGTTAGCAGAGATGGTAATCGTGAGCTTTTAGGATGTCCACATTCTTACAAATCCTTTGTTAAAAGCGTCCTGATGCATTATGTGCATTTTACATTGACTATGGTGGGTCAGAATATTTGTGACTCAACACATTGTGTGGTTAACTAAAGCCTATTAAGGCTGGGTGTGTTGTTATCACAATAGTCTCAACATGAGAGTGATGATAATAATAGTGTTTGGTTCCACATCCAGCAAATTCATTGTAGAGCTGGAAAAGAAATCTTGGCTGACTTGTTTTCATGGTTTTGTGAGTACATTGTGTAACTTTTTCTTAATTTATAAAAATAGAATAAATAGAGCTTCTGGCGTGTATTTATATTTATATATGAGTCTAATACTTGCGATAACAAATCAGACAGGCCCTCGTTCATTGTAAAATCACCATGTGAGAGCTGATTTCCATATTGACTTGGTTACATAACCACTGCTCATTCTGTTCTCTCCTTTCTCTTCTCTGCTCTGTGCTGGTCTAGATGATAGTTGGTGTAACATGCATGCATACTTTAGCTTTGTTTTTACTGTAAAGTAAAAGTCTTGGGGCTGTTCTGGCACACAGATTTGACTTGTGTGAAACTGAGACTTCCTGTGTTATCCTCCACTCTCTGTTGTGGGTGTGCTGTGTTCCTGAATGCATTCTTGGATTTGGGAACAGCTTTTTTTGTTCAGGCAGACTAGGACTTGGTCTGAATCCCATCCTGGCTTTGCTTCTGGGAGAATATAGTGAAGATGGAATACCCCCCACCCTTCTGACAGTATTCATTCAGTGGCTTGTCATCACAACAAAAGTCCTCCAGCTTTTGATCTCGGTCTTCCTGCTCTGTCTTACTGAATAAATGTGGCCTGTTGGGACAGGTCTCAGTCAGCCTGTAAGACAGTGTTCTGTTGTTTTAGAGCACATAAGGACACAAATGGAGTTTGTTTTAGTGCCTCCCTTCAGGACTCAAATGTATGTGTCCACATTTTACCATAGGGGGTTTAAAGGCCAGGAGCAGTCAGAAGGAAGGGATTTATTTACACTCAAGTACACTGACAGGGAGGAAGATATTGACTTTTCTGGCTATTGAACCTGTTGTCTCTTGCTTGTCATACAGATGCTGTGTTTCATATACAAATAGTACTTTTGGGTTTCAAGGCTCTTGGACTTGGATAAATACTTTTTTTTATCCAAAGACAAGGATACAATTAAACATATTGTGTAAGTTTATTCAGGCAGTCCATGAAGAAATTAGCATGTGTTTTCACTTAAAATTCAGCTAATCAACTTCATCAGGACTGTGTGGGTGTGGTTTGATTGATTCTGATCATCACTCAAAGCTAAATGCTGAAAATCTTTTTTTTTCAGGAGTTTTAAACCTACTCTCAGTGAATAATGCCAAATATTGGTGTTTGAATGAATATGACTCAAGCTGGTATATGACTCAGATGGATCCATATTATCATCTGAATGAGTGGGATTCCCAATGAGTCAAATGTGACTCAGCAGGCTTTTTCCAGCACTGCAGCAGTGTTTCACTTCCATCTGAATAGCAGGGAGGAAATGAAGAGCCAGTAGTCACCATTTTAAGGCTCTGGATTAGGATTCACACACACACACACACACATGTATAGGGTTTAAATGAGGATATAATGGAGCAGTGATCCCCAACCAAAGAGACCTGTACCCCAGGGAGTTACTCCTATAGTTACCTTGGAATACGAAGAAAGATTGTGCAGAAGCTGGGCTAATTATGATTTAAATAGAATAAATATATATTTTATTTTTTATAGATAATATTTCTATTACATTTAATTGGAGTTTCATCTAATTTTGGAACTACTGTGTGGAGGACAGAAAACTACTTTGGATTTTCTTTTCAAACTGTATGTCAGTCTATGGAAAGAGCAGCTCGCAGTATTCATGAGGAATAAATGGAGAGTGACTCTAAAAACAAAGCAGCCTGAAAATGAAAAGCATCACTCCTCATGAGCCCACCCTGTTGCTCAGAGAAACTGTGGTAAAATGGCCGCCCATGTTTGAGAGCCTCGTGTAGTCACAATAGGGCCTTCCCTCCCCTCCTTCTGGTCATATAGGCTACTCTTTGAGGGAGAGGCAGAGGGGATTACCTTCAAACACACATCGTTACTATGCCAAGCATTTGAAAACATGCTATGCCTTGAGGCCCTGGGCTGGCTTAGCCACCAGCTAACCCTTAAACTGAAGTGAAGACTCAGATGGAAGTAATTACAAAGCAGAACTATGAGGGATAACTCATGATGTCAACAGAAACTGAGTGTGTAAATGAAAGTTTCAGTGGGAAAAAAATATTCTGGTCAATAAAACAATGATCAGCCACCTCCTTTAACACATCTGGTCAGTCTGTTTGTGATCGGTGTTGGTTATCAGGCTTGGTTTAGTAGTAGACCATGTTTCAATATCTCAGTTTTTAAATGAAAAGAGGGTCAAATACATTTCAGTATGCGTGATGTTTTATTGATGTAGGGCTGCTGATAATCATTATTTTTGTAGTTTAGTCTGCCTATGTATATCAGTTAAGTGATTGAACATTTAGTCTAATGAAAAGTTTAGAAAAGTAAAAACAGTTCTAACCTTCCCCCAAAATATTACTTTTAAGAAGCTGAATGTAGATGAATGTTGTCCATTCTTCTTCAGATGTCTGTACTAAGTTAATTTAATAACTTAATTAACTTTCTCTCAGCTAATCTACTACATGCTCTGCATTGATTTAATTACTGCTTGATGGGATTACAGAGTTTTTGAGCACCGTATTATTGCACCATATTTAAACATTAACCAGGGTGATTTATAATGAAATAGAAGTGCTCAGTCACTGTTTTGTGTGCAGTATGCAGTGTGAAGGTATTTCACTGTGGATGGAAAAACTTGAAAGACTTTGAATGAGCGGCTCTGCATGTTTAGGACCTGGTGTTCAGCTTTTCTCACCTCGTTCTACCCCTCCGCCCCCTGTCTAGTGCTGGCCTAATGCTGATTAAGTGTGTGTGTGTGTGTGTGTGTGTGTGTGTGTGTGTGTGTGTGTGTGTGTGTGTTGTCAACCTATTCAACAGCCATGTGTTTTAATCCCATTCACAGTGCTTACTGAGCAAATGGTCAATGAAATTAGGTGTGCTAATGTGATTAGAGGAGCTTGATGTGTCTTCATTATGTTAATCTTCATAGTGATTAGAGTGACAGCAGCTTTACAGGCTAGTGAGGGTCCCTTTACTCCTGTAGGCAATCAGCCATTCTTTTCATTATCTGCTTAGTCTGCCAACTATTATCAGAATAAATTATTTGGTCTATTAAATGGCTATCAACAAACATTTTTTTTCTTGTTGATTTAGTTTCCCAACTAAATTTAACCCACACATCATTTTCAATGTAACTGTGACTAAAATAAAATGATTGATCAATCACTACAATAGTTGCAGATGATTTATCTGTCAATCAGTTAATTGTTTCAGCTTTCAGTTAAGAGTTGCATTAAAAAACACTGGTTTCAGTGTCAAAATCTGAGTTTTTGGTGCTTTTGGTGTGTTTGAGATCATTGTAAATGGAACATTTTGTGGTTTTGAATGCTGCTCGCACAGAATAGGACATTCATAGATGGTGCAGGCCATTGAACCCTTTGTATATTACATATACCAGTCCTTAACTGACAAATATCACTGCAAGATGTCTTGTATGTGTCATCCCATCAGATGGAGACAAACTGGAGTATTTGTGGCTACAGCTGTTACTCATGACAGTGGCCTTTTCTCGTCTGTGTGTGGCATCAGGGCGTCACCCAGACATCGCTGTTCATTTACTTACTGTCACATTTGTCACTCATCTTGTGAAATGTAGGTTTTGTTTTGTCAGGATTTCCGCTTGTCTTGAGTCTTGTAACCACTAGCAGTTGGAAAGGGTAATGACAGTTTTTCCTCTTTTGGCTCTTCTGATCATGTCTCTGAACGGTTAATCGTCCTGTGGTTGAGAGTAGAGAAGGACCTCTAGATGATGGCTGGTTATCTGCCATTGCGGCTGGTGGAGCAGATGAACTTGCCAGAATGTTATGAAGTGGTAAAAAGCAGTTTCTCCATTTGATTTTAGTGCCTGGAAGTGTGATTTTTACAGCCAGGCTACCATGGCTGTGGACATAAGCCATTTTCTCAAATGGATTCAGGTCCTTACATAGTCAGGAGTTTCCCATCCACACATGTAGCACACGTTATCCATGCCAGAAGCGTTCTCACCTATAGGAAATGGTCCATTTGGTTTAAATGAATGTTAGCCTGTGAGTGGAGCATGATGGAGGCAGGACATCACTCAAAAACACTGTGATCTTGCGATTCCTTGAATTTTTCTGCCCGGATCTTTTTGACTTTCCAGTTACACGTTCTTTGTGTAAATGACTTCCTCACCCCCAAATGTGGGTATTCTTTCTGTTCTCCTGGTTTTGTTTACCTCTGACCCCCCTACTCTGTCTCTGGTGTCCCAGCAGGTGAGGGAGACGGAGACATGGATGCCCATGAAGAGCACACAGACGGTCGCCGTATCAACACATCATGACGACCTGGTGTCATCGGGAGACTCCCCGAACGGCTCAGACTTCGGCTTCACAGGGGACGACGAAGATGAAGATGAAGACAACGACGAAGGCTATGATGATTACTATCCCGACTATCATGATGAGGACGAGGACGAAGACGAGTACGACGGGTTCTCTGGATCTGGTGACGGAGGTCCGTCTTTTCAAATACTTCATTATAAATCTGTTTTAATCAGAGTCGGAGGTTTATCTTTATGGTATGTTATGTCGCTATTCTTGAACTTGTATGTAAAAACAATTGAGATAAAATGAAGAATGTGCTTCTTTCCACAGCAACAACTGTGTCACCTGCTAAAGAGTCAGAGCCATCAGTGAAGGTGAGAACGTGTTTCAAATCTGCTTCCATTCATCTACACTAGTGGAGATCATAGTGATGTCAATTTAAGACTGTTTTACCAATATTCACTTTTCATCACATCATAACAAATGTCTGTTAATGCAGCTTTTAGGGACTTATTTGTAGAATAAGTCAAATTGATGTATTTGCAGTGTGATGTTGCTGAAGCTTTAAGCCTCTATTCACTTGTGTTTTTGAATCGCACCTTTCCTCCTCAGCCTGATATGAACGACAACAAGATCCCAGAGGTGGAGCGCCCGGTGCGACCAACGATCAATGAGGTGGATATCATCCAGAACCACAACGAAATCCCCCGGCTGTCAAATGAGGCGGAGCCTGGCGAGGAACACCCATCCAATGTCCTCATGTCCCACGCCAGTGATGACAGCATCTTTAACAAGACGGAGGTCCTCGCAGGTCAGTTCTCATCCTGAATGGTTGTCCAAGTCTTGATTTTTCAAGCAGTGGTGAAAATTAGGAGACTTCTCTGTATTTTAAAGTGACACAACAACAGGATCAAATGCTTTAGTATTCACAACGACACGGATTAAAAACTAATGGGCTGTTGTGTTTTGGCTTCGAACTATCTTGTGTTTAAAAACAAATATTTCTCTTCAGAAAGACAAAAGTCCTTGAGGAATAAGTTTGCTGTCTAAGGAGATCATCATATTTACATTTCTGATGAAGGCAGCCATTATTAGCAAAAGAGGAGAACTTTGTAGGTCGAGATGGAGAACCATGAAAGCATGAAAACATTTCCTCAGTTGGATGATGCTGCACAAGGTCAGGAAAGTGTTATTACCCTGCGTTGACTGTAGGGCTGTTGAAAATTAGTGAGTTATCAAAATTTATCAGTGTTAATGCGCTAATTTATGTGACGGTAACCACTTGGACAAACTGGCTGAAATGTGTTGCCAGAAACGTGCTGGCAGGTCATGAAGCAGAACTCAATTCAAAAAAATCAAGGAAACTAACACAGTCATAACTAACGATCAAACATGCTGATAAAATTAGATTAAAGATATATATACAGACATATATTAACAGAGGGGCTTTAGATAGTCCACCATTAATAGATAATCCACTTATTTAGGGATGTGTGGATATTTTTGAAAAGTCTAAGTCATCTCTTTGTCACTCGTCTCTTCCAGCTCTGATCGCTGGCGGTGCCGTCGGCCTGATGTTTGCCGTCCTGCTCATCCTCCTGCTCATCTACCGCATGAAGAAGAAGGACGAGGGCAGCTACGACTTGGGAAAGAAGCCCATCTACAAGAAAGCCCCCACCACAGAGATCTACGCATAGACCCTCACCCCCACACATACACAAACACACACCTCACCCCCTTAATCCTTAAAACCCAATCAGGGCCGGCATCTGGCCTCACAGTGCCTCATCATCATCATACCTCCTCCTCCTCCTCTTCCTCACTTTTCTGCAGCGGACTGACGCTTAATAACGAATCAGGAGAGAAGCCCCAACAACACAACCGATTGACTGACTCCTCCTACCTGATCTGTGCTAATATTATTGGTGCTCTCTTAGCCAATCAGAGGCTTTGTTGGTCCTCTTGTCCCTCTGTTGGTTTTCTCAAACAAGGAAGAAAAGGAGCAGCAGGAGTGGACCATTTCAGCTGCGCTATACAGTGATCATTGGTGTTTTATATTATTTCGTCCCCATGTCAAGAGAAAACAGCAACAGAACTTCAAGCTGAGGATTTGGAGAACTTTTCCTACCTTGTTTCCTTTCCTCTCTCCTTCCCCACCTTCCAGTTAAGAACACTAACTCTGTGCAATTACTCTTTGTCTCGGTATGGTACACATCAACAGTCCTGTTATTTATTTCCCTCTCTGTTATTCCTCTGTACCAGTTTCTTGGACTGCAGCTTCTCACATTACTGTAGCAACGTTTGACTTGTATGTGAACATTTTTATTCATATTGTTTTTAAAGAACTCCTTGTATTGCAGAGAGATTTCAGTTTTTTTTCTATTAAAGCTCCTGTCATGATGGGAAAGAATTGAGCTCATGTTGTTCAAATTAATTTTGATTCAAGAGGATATGGATCTCTGTAACACTTCTCCAATAGACCTGATGTTAATCATTACAAGATTAATTCATTTATATCCTCTCAGTGCCCCTGCAATTACAGCGTCAGGAGAGACCAACAAATACGGGTGAAGGTGGATCAGCAAAAATTATTTCTTGCTATTTTTACTATATTTTTAAGTGCCAAACGAGCACCTTAAGAAAATCCAGTTCATGTTATAAGATTAATTAAAACAAGCTTAATTCTGGCATGTTTTACATTGCCTCATTTAGGAAAAGTCCCATCAGTCTGGCCTGATAAGTAAGCAAAGCTAACCCAGGAAGAATAATTTGCAAATACTGTATGACCCAGGTCGCGCGCGCACACACACACACACGCACACACACACACACACACACACACACACACATTGCATGTCTGGAAGATGTTTTACCACCATGATAATCACCGCTGTGCCTCCAGGGTTTGTTTTCTGTTATTGTGGTGAACTCGACTGGAGTCAAACACACTCCTAAAAGATGACACACCTACATTCCTCTCTCTCTCTCACACACACACACACACACACACACACACACAGCTCAGTCATGTGTGAAGGGAGCAAAGATTCAGCGCCATGACGACTGAAGTTGCTGACTGGTCTGAAACTTTCACGCTCGGGGGAATAGTTTGGTGGAAAGTAAGATGAGCTGATCGAAACCTCTCTTCCCATCTCTAAATGTCACCCTAAAGCCATCAGCTGCTTAGCTTAGCTTAGCATAAAGACTGTAAATGGAGTGAAACAGCTAGCCTTGCTGTCAAACAGTACAAGACATGTATGATCACAGATTTAAAGACAGTGTCAGTGCTATAAGATTATGTAATTTCATGTCATACATTTTCTGGTACTGTAATATTAGTCATATTATGAAATGTGATGTAATGTCACTTTCAGAATGGGAGTATCCAGATAAGTATGACTTGGAAGTTGACATGAAAGTGAATTATTTGTTTCACACACAGAAAGTGTTGTGTAAAGATGACAGTTGGATGTTTTAGATGACGATTAATCTCCTTTTAAAAATGGAGGATTCTAATCTTCTTTAAAAGGTTTGGTCCTGATAGCTGGATTTTGTCACCTTTTAACAGAGCCAGACTGATCATGTCCGTTTCCAGTCTTCTTATCATATATTTACTCATAAAATCATTTATATTCATGGTTCCAGTCAATGATGTGGTTATTTTAAGCTCTGTGGTCAGAGAACTGGTAGTTTTGGTACTTTCTGTTGTTCTTTTATTTTGTCATGGGGTTGATGCTTTTTCAATAAGCTATACTGACAGTTTGTTAGTTATATAGTTTGATCTCTCTGAGCAGTCACTATGAACCCTCACATTTCTTAGCTGAAGACAGCAGCACACAGACTGGACTACCAAGGATTTGTATATAGTCATAAGATAAAAATAACAAAAACTGAAAAAAATGTTAACTTGGTACTTTGCCACATCCTGGCAACAAAAATATCTACCAAATATTTAAATGCCAAATTGTTTTCCCTGTTTTATTTGTTTCCCCCAGTAGTAACATTCATGTGATTTACTGTAAATGTAAATGAGAAAACTGTTTTGATACTACCAATGCTAACACTAACTCACCTGCTCTCATTCATCTCCAGTGTTTGTTTTTTTCCTCCAGTAGATCAACTTGTTCCCTTTTTTGTATTAATTTAACTGTCAAATTATTTTATTGCCTTCTTTCAGGTTGGGGTGTTTCCCCCTTTTTAAGCTGTTGTATATGTGATTTAAAAAGTTTTATATACACTAGTTTGAGATTTTCAGAGGCAAATAGTTTTGAAACTTTTTATTTTGTAAGAGTTTCTCTTTATCTTTTAGACTTTCATTTTTGCTTTTGTATTTATGTTTTTGGTTTGTTTTGTAGAAGGATTGCTTATGTGGTTGGTGTTCATCTCGTTGTTCAGGGGATGTGATGAGCCATGTTGTCAGTAGCAGACCCAGGCTGATTACTAGCTGGAACTGTTTCAGCTTGTTTTTTGTTAGTCTAATCTCTGTAGCCAAAATGGAGACTGGTACATTTTTAACTTGTATTTGGAAACAGGAGGTTGCTGCCTACACTAGCAGCCACGCAGTCAAAGATACGTCTTGACATTGGGCTCAAGGCTTTTTCCCTCCCCAAGAAGCAAAAAGAATTTAATCAAGAAAAAACTGAGACTTGTTTCAGTAACTATCAGCTGACCTCGACCGAGGAGTGTCTCTGATTACATTTGGACATAATCTGTCGACCTCAGCTAATGAATCAACTTCTCTGTGTCTCTTTTTTGAGGGAGTAAACATTTTCCTGTCTCAGGAGGAGAGAGAATAAAACAGAAACGATGTTGGGTCGGTAATCATCCAGGTCTGGTCAGTGAGCATGGGAGAGAAACGTATGTTCTGCTGCTTAATGTCACAAACACCACATGTGAATCACCAATGGAGTGGAGAAGCCAATGAATCATTGGTTTCTGATTTATGATTGGAAATAAAGCTATTTTTATGCACATTAACATTTTAAAACGCTGTCCTCATTTTTATTTTCTATGTCTCCTGAAAATCATGAGGGAATATTGGAATATGAATGTCGGACTTTGACACTAACCATGAAAAGAACAACTGCACCTGAGTAAATGCTCTTAGTGATTTTCCACCAGTGAAACTCAGCACTGTGGTGCACGAGAGTCTGTGTATGAAGCCACATCCTGACTTTCCCAAAACTTTGACGACATTCCAGGTGTCAGATTTCCTCCATGTCCCTCATGACCGGGACTCACCTGTGTCTTTTTGTCTGCCGCTCGCTGTCACAGACACAAAGGAAGGATAGGAGACAAGCTGCAGTAGAAGTACTGATGTGATGAAAGAAGGGACAGCAAAGAAACTAGAACTTGGGATAAACTGTACAGAGTTTCAGGGATATACACAAAGCTGGATGGGTGTTGATATCAAGTTGTCAAAGCAGTTCTGTGTTAAAAACAATAAGAAACAGTCCAGTTTCATGGCAATTACACAAATATCAACTTGCTTCAGAGTCACTGACCTTTGACCTCTCTGCAGAATAAGATAATTTTTCCTGAAAAGAACACGATCACAACAGTGAAGACAACAACAAAAAATACCTCCTGTGAGAAAGGATATTAGTTTATTATTCTACCAATCTATGAGTTATCAGAGGAGGACCTTCTGGTAATGTGCAGAAAATAGTTTGGTGAGAATTATTGGATACAATAATTGAAATACAAACAGTTTGTAAATCAAAAGCGCCCTGTTTCTATGTGTGTGTGTGTCTTGTTGACATTCATACAGAGCCATCAGACAAGCTGTTACCTGTCGGCCTCTGTGCTGCGGGGAAAAACACTCACAGGTGATGCCAAACACTGACGAATACAGCACACAAATTCCAGCTACACATATTCATACAGAGGCTTTCAGTCCATTACACACACACACACACACACACACACACACACACACACACACACACAGGCTGGATCACAGCAGTACGAGGCACAGACAGGGAGAACTTGGTAGTGGACTTGTTTGTTTTTTCAGGCTTTGCAGAGTCAAAAACAAACACAAGAGAAGGTCAAAGGGCAACTTAGACTTTTTAAAATGTTGGCTTTTCTGTCTTCTTCTGCACATGGATCAGCTGCTGCTAGATGTTGAGCAGAGACAGTGCATGTGCTTCACTCACAGCAGTAGACTACTGTTTGCTATTTGTGTGTATTTGTATTCTTGTAATACATACACTGCTGGGACACAGTGGGACAACAACATTGTCAGGACTCACATCCTAGTAAGAACCAGATTTTGTCTCCAGCTGGGAAAATAATTAACCAGGTTGATTTAGGATTAAGACTGAAGGGGTTAAAGTTTCAGTTACGGTTAAAGGCTCTTACACACTGGTGCACGTAGCAAATTAACAACATGAAAATGCAGAAAAGTTGCCTGCAAATATTATATGTCTAGGGCTTTTATTGCGAAATGAGTGGAGCTTCCCTTTTCCAAGGAATAAAACGCACTCCTCATAAATTACAGCAAGAGCCTCCAGCCAGCAGCTCTGAGAGGCTGTACGCAGACACAGCACTGAGCGCTAATGTTAGCAGGTATAATGTTCAGCGTGGATGCATTCAATGAACTCATTTAAAATAAAAACTCTTGCGAGAGAAAGCGGTTTTCTGGTTTTCCAACACTGTTTATGGCAAACACTATGATGGTGATGGCCCTGTGATTCTTTATTGGTACCATGACTTCAGATCAGTTTAGGAGCGGCAGTGATTCACAGCTGGTGATGAAAGGTTAGGAAGAGGTTCTATTGAGTAACATAGTGTCTGATTTATGTAAAAAAAAAATGTAATAAATGAACTTGAACTAGTTTTAGGACTGTGAACTTAAAACATTTATTTAAAGTGAACTGTAAACATGAACTAGTTCATTTTCATAAGTCTATACTGATGTTAAGCCAGTTCTTTTTAAGTATGAACTGGCACAACATTGATATTGTTTACCATGCTCACTATTTAAGGGAAGTATGTTAGCATGCTAACATAAGCTACTTGGCAGGGGAACAGAAAAGGCAGAAGATAATCAAAGTCATTAAGATAAACGGTGGGGAAGTGTTGCTAGCATGCCTAAACCAAGAGCACCTGACAACTCCTCACACATACAGTCAACACATTCTTTTCTTATCTTAGATCTTTACGGTACATACACTATGTGTTCATACACACAAACACATTTGGTAAACACTATCCTGTGTGTGTCTCTTGGAGAATTGGGAATTTCCAAAACGTGTTTCACCAGGCAGAATGTTTTTTCTTTGTTCAGTGAACTCTTCATCTCTTCTCTTTTATCCAGCGAGCAAAGAAACACTCTGTCTCTTTACCAGCATCTATCTCTGCTTATATACAGTATATATACTGTATATATATATATATATATATATATAGATATATATATATATACATACACACACATACAGTATATAATACTAAAAATATTAAACCACCACCAGTGAAAGGTTTTTGCCATAACTAATTAATTAACATTAACAGTATTACTAATTACCAAATGGTTAATCCACCATTATGTGTAAGCTCTTTAATCAAAATGATTAAATTTGATGCTAAAATAGAATTGATTTCCATAAATTATAAAACTTACTGTTTTACAAAAAATTGGAAAATATCAAAACATCATTATTATTATTATTATTATGATAGAGATTAAATTCTTGTTACTTCTCAGTGAATTCCAGTGTTCTGGCTCAAATTTGGGTCTAAAAAGGTGAATTGGGTTTAAATTCCTCACTCCTGTTAAAAAATGAAGAGTGGGGAACTCAGTGAGGAAGAGAGAGTCCACTTAAAGTGAATGAGATGATGCTGGAGGGTGTTTGAGACAAACAGGACAGGTAGTCTAATACATTTGTTAAGCACTACATACAGCATGTATATACATTAGTACATGAGTGTATTAGCATTGTCAGGATAAGTGCAGCACTATATGAAATTTTGTCAACATGTGCAGACGTGTCCTCACATGGTTTGAGTCACTTCAGAGCACATAGCTAAGTCTGTTTGTGTCCACTCAAAAAATGTTGTTCAGTATGAAAACAATGTTTTCTCCCATCTCTGTCTGTAGCAGAAGTGGAGCCTCCTTCACTTATCAGACAGGTTCAGCCATGCTGACGCTTGACCCCAGTGATGTCTGAGTCATTGACATTATCCAGCCTGTATCCATTTGACTGTTTCCCTCTGATTATTTGCATCTGGATAAATGTCCAGATTGTTCCTGCTGCTCCGTTTTGAATGTGAGGAGGAAGTAAAAGGAAGCAGGTGGACTTAAAGGTAGCTGTAGCCAGCTCTCTCTTGACTGTTGTTTTTATGAAAATACAGGATGGGAATGCTTCCTTCCACACTGCTGATCAGTAAGTTAGAGCAATACTGTGTGTGTGTTTAACTCCTACTACTAAAACCCTTTAACTAGATTTCCATGTCACATATAACACACCTGTTTTTATTTGATTGAAAAAACAGAAACAATGACAACACAATGGCAATTTTAATTTTATATAAAGGTTACAAAGACTGTGGAGGTCATTTCCTGCCAGGTCAGCTCAGTTCCAGTGCTACTCTGTGGTGTTTCAATGCGACATAGACCTGACACACATCTGGTTCACATTACAGACTCATTCACCTAAACACTTATTTTAGTTATTTTTTAATATTTCCTAAATTTGTGTTCATTTTATATTCCTCATTTAATGTATTTTTTTAGTTAACTCATATTTTGAAATAACCTTCGTACTCTTTGAAAACCAAAATATCATGTTTGTGACATTTTTAGCACTTTTAATTTGAGTCAATAGGTTTTTTTTTTTAATGTCTCCACACAGCTGAGGAGTGAGACCTCTTTACAAAGCACATCACACAGACATGGAGGAAGTTGGGGGTCTTAAATCTGTCAACACCCTCACAGAGGTCAGAGGTCAGGCGACGGGGGATTACGGGAAATGAGGTTTTGTGTGTGTGTGTGTGTGTGTGTGTGTGTGTGTGTGTGTGTGTGTAGGCTGATGGATGGTGTGTATGTTTATATATATATGACTTGATCACGACTCTGTAACATCGACATTCATCTTGAAGCCCTTATATCTCCATTTATCCTCATGTTCTACAGCTTATACCTTCTAGATGATTTGTGTTGTGTTAACCTTGGCTTTACTTCCTCATTGTTTGGGGCCCCACAGACCCCCCTTCTGTGTGATGGCTGATCAGAAAACATAGACCTTTGTGTAGATGTATTTAAGTTGTAACTCTTCACTTTGACTCAAGCTGACAGAAAGTGACAGAATATGGAAATAAACATAGCTACAGCATTATTACACCAAACTAACCTGGTTAGAGCAACATGTTGGCATAGTCACTGCATATTAGCATGCCAATATTAGCCTCACCAGCCTGCTAGCATGCCTGTAAGCTCTAGATCTTGTTTTTACTGAAGCCTTGAAACTGAACATGTAGTAAATACAGTACTATCTAAAAGGCTAAAAGGCTTTGTAGCACAGCAGAGCTCACTGCTTTCACATCGCTCATGCCCAGTGTTGTTCTAGTTACTGAAAAATAGTAACTAGTTACAGTTACTAGTTGTTTCTTTCAAAAAGTAACTCAATTATGTTGTTGATTACACTAAAAAGTGTTACTGTAGCATGTTATTGTCCTGGGGAGTGAGAGTTTGCTTTATGGTGTGTTCACTGGAAGTGAGACTTTGGAGCTCAGATCATCTTAACCTCATAGTTTAGTGCTCCCAGCTCTTCCAGCCTTACAGACGAACAACAAAACATGGAGCTACTGTTGTACACCTCGAATGCTCCAAGAGAGAATGACGTTGTAATGATATTAACTCTTTGAGTGGCATTGACATATTTTTACAATGGCACTCACTTGTTTTTTTTTTTTTTTTCTGCAACGGGTCACTGATCGTGGTCTCCCAGAGCCTGTGAGTAATTTCAGGACTTCTGAGATTTGTAGTCGGGACATAAAGAGTTAATGTACACCACAGAGATCAAAGCAGGAAGTGTAGACGATCGCATTTAGAGAGCAAAACGGACAGATTAGAGTATTAGTTACTGTCAAAAGTGAGAGTGTTACAGTAGTGTGTTACTGTCACCAGTAACAGTTACTGCCCAACACTACTCATGAGTCAGTGACTTGACACAGGTGCAGAGCCTAGTTTAGCTTCTAGTATTGCTGTTTGCAGCGTTGCCTGTTCAGGACATGCGGGTTTGGATCATGTGCCCATTGGGAGCGACCCGATTGCTTATCTGCTCATTGCAGGGTCGCCACCTGGCTGTGCTGGAGAAGCTTGTATGTACCAAAGGTCACAGGTGAAATGCTGTCTGGAGTGTAGCTCCTGGAAGTGGGGGGGGGGCACACAACTCAAGAAAGACCTCAGAGGTGGAGCAGGTGGGGGTTTGGTGTCCAGCAACAGGTGGATCACTACAACAACTGTGAAGGTGGAGGAACGCTGCTGTGGAGGAGGGACATCCAACTGTCATGGAGTGCAGGCTGCAGGTCTGTGCACCAGTCTGTCCATGTTAGAAGACAGCCATAGACATCCACCAGTAAAGGATAACCTACACCAGCAAAGTGAAGAACTTGCTCAACTCTGCAGAGTCCTGAAAGTTGTTAGTTTATTAACATTGAACATGTCACGTGTCCAAATTATACCAAATGAGCTCTGCACTTCCTTTGGCTCCACAGCAACAGCTTGAATTAAACCAGATGACTGGTTCTCAAAACATCCCAACATATCCACAGAGAGACAGACAGGCAGAGATTCCTTGCCTTATAGTCAGATAAAACATGTTAGTCAGTGGAGTTTCAAAGACTAGTCGTCTTACTCTAAAGAACACATGACTGGAAGCAGCTCCTGTCGGTTTCCCTCTCTGTGCCTCATCCTCGCTGCCTCTCTTTCTCTCGTCTCTCCCAGTCATAGGCCACCTTTTGTCTCCATGCAAAAACTCATTCCTCCCAGCCTCTGCACACAGTTACACACACACACACACACACACACATTCCTTTACCCGGCAACAATGAGGTCTTTGTGTTGCACACAGCCCATGTTTTCATTTCATTTTTTATTGCTTTTGAACTCCTCGCATGGAGAATTTAATCATCTCTCCGCTGGTTCCTGAGGTTGGTTTTGAAAAGATTTTTTTTTTGTTTGACGGCTGGTAGTCGGGGGTGCCGGCAGCTGCGGTGTGTGTTCCCATAATGCATACACTCCCCCACATGAACCAAGGACAAAAGGACTACATGGTTTCAAAGGCACCTGACTTTACTTTTGTTTTTTTTTGTTTCATTTCTTATCCTCACTGTTCAAAACCAAAGGTCACTGGCTTTGAAAATTTGAGGAGGACAGGAATGTTGGAAGTTAAATAGGTTAAATAAATAGTTAATTTTCACATTCATTAGGCATGAATGTGAAAATTAAAAAAAAAAAATTACAAAGGAATAGTATGACATTTTACGGCTGGACCCATCAGTCTAATATTTTTTGTACCGTTTCATGACTCATGTTCTAGGATCTCATTTGCAGTGATTCAGACTTTTTTTTTCTCTCTGTTTTATTGACTGTTTCATACCATTAGTGACCACTAACTTACTTACTTTGAAGCAAAGTCAACAACAGTTTCAGTAGCATAATATCTTTCACTAAGCTAAATGAAGCCTTACCTTGTTCTGCAGGTCACGTTCAAAAACTGACCACATACTGGTTAGTTAATCCTCATTTTGAACTGGGGCATCTACAGATGCTGTCAAGGCTGTCAACTTTAAAGGAACAGTATGTAGGATGGTGGCCAAAACTGGTACTGCAATCACTTTCAAATTAAACTAAACCTCACAAAGGAGTTTTGTTGCATTGCTGTATTTCTACTTACAGTGTTTACCTAACTTTTATAAACTTTAAGACTAATCCAGGATGAATTATCTCACAATCTGATTGAAGAAGCAGTTTAGTTGTACAGAAACATAATTCTGAGGGTTGATGTGGTATAATCATAATATAGCAAAGCCATGTACAACAGGAGATGCATAAACCCCTTTTTATGCTATATTTGCCACCATTTTGACCTTAAGGGAGCCTGGAGGGACAATTGAGTGAGCGATTTTTTTTTTTTAGACAGTGAATACTAATAACTTTGCTCATCCTCAGCTTTTCTTTGTATTTAGTAGGTGGTAAATTTTATCTAAAATTGTAGCATGCTAGCACTCTAACTAATACAAAAAATAAACATATTTCCAAAATGCCAAACTATTCCTTTAAAGGGAGATGTTCAAAATGTATGTGGTAATGTTCATTTCATTCACTGACAGTAAAAAGCATGCTGCTGCCTGTCTACAGACCCAAAAGCCCCACAGGTTTCTCTTTTACAAGAGCAGAGAACAAAGGCAGGCATTTTGATGACAGGACACCTGTGAAGTGTTTGATATTTTAGCATCTACTCAAACATACCTGCAGAACTGGGAGCTCCAGCTCTGCTTCACCTCCACCTTCTTCATCTCAGTGACAGGTTTTTATGGTGCTCCTCACCTTAACTCAAACTCTGCAAAGAAAGAGATGCCATGATGATATTCTGGTGATGTAGTGTAGTAGCTTTACAGTTATAGGTCACAGTAGATCACTTGTCACTGTATTATGTTAAATTATTAATAAAAGATGTCAACATTGACATTGGCATTTTGAGGGTTTGTAAGGAACTACAACTTCAAAAACATAAGTAGTGGTAAAAGTTGTAGTACAGGCATAGACTATGTAGAAGAGAGACAGCACTTATGACCTGTTTGAAATGAGACCAACAAATTTCCCAAGAAATCCAAACATTGACTTCAAAAATCAACCTGCAAAGTTGAAACAGTGAAAATGAAATATTCGTTCAGACACGCCACAGCCTTTCTCACACACACACACACACACACACACACACACACACACACGCATACACACACACACACACACACACATACACACACACACACATATATGTATACTCCATGTCCATGGTGTGTCAGATTTGATGTGTGGCTGGAGAAAGTTGTTGAGGTTAACGATCGTGAAAACGGTACATTTCAAACAGATATTCATTGGAGAATGATAGCACATCTAAGCGTAAGGTATTGTGTAAATCATTTTGAATTAATTGTGCCTTGATGTCTGTCAGATTTCCTCCATACGGGCACCATGAAGGCTGCTTGAGGCTCTGCAGTAGGAGGAGACAGGAGTCAGTTGTCATGGTGACTGACTCAGAGTTTTACTGACCTCTCTTTCTGGAACTGAAACCCAGAGTTTCCCTCATTTCAGGGTTAACACACTCAGAGTTTTCACTTAACCTGCTTTCTGGAACACCCCAGACTCCCTACTGAACAAGACAAACTGAACAAGACCTGTGCATGTATCACACAAGATACATTTTATTCTCATGTCTCTGATGTCTCATTGCTAACAAAACAATGATTTACATCTGCGTGCCAAGGCTCTGGAGACGTCTTTGGGAACACCGAGTGCTTGTTAATCATCTTTGTAATGAAACTCTCCACATGTGTTGAAACAAAATCAGCAACAAGTATATGGATGATTGTGGTTGATAGTTTGACTTTTTCATGATGTCTCGTGTGACCTCTGGCACTTCAACTCATCAGTGTGACTGAAACTCTCAGGACACAATGATGAGTCTCCAAATAGGCAACCAGCCAAACCATAGTCTCAGAGAGAGACACCTTTTGCAAAGCTGCTTAGCTGGATTAATAAAGGGACACAGTGATGACGTGGAGGTCTCTGTACAGTGTGTGCTTGTGAAAGTCTGCATAGGCTACAGTATGCATGTGTATGTGCGTGCGCATGAGACTTAAAATGTCTCTCTGGCTGGAGTTTAACTTCATAATAGTGGAAAGAATGACGAGGCGTCTGCAATAACACCATTATTCAGTCTACAATAACAGTGAAAACACTATAGGCCTTCTGTTACACCTGACTCACTACCCTATTCCTCCTGTCATTATTTAACCGATTGATACATGCCATTTTAAATAATTCCAACCAGTAATGTAACTATCCTCTATTTCAAAAGGAGGTCCTCTTTTTTCTAATGAACTCTCACACTGTTGGTCATGACATGATGGGCTGTATATATGTATATATATATGTATATATATAAGTGGACATATAGTCACCATGATTTCACTTTTTTTTTTTTTTGCAATTAGATGTGACGTGAAAGGGTGGAGCTAATTACAGTGAAACAAAACACTGAATTAGACCTTTTTAGGCAGCCAAAATCTGAGAGTTAATATTCATGAAAGAACACACTGTGAAAGGGTTAAAGTTGTGAGAAGTGAAAAGACTGGATGACAACAAACTAGCATCCTGTCAGTCAGCAGATAGCCCAGCCCTAAATCATCCCCTGCTTTATGGTCTGTTTGACTCTAAATGGGACCATAATTTACTAAATGAACATCATGCTGGATTTAGGAAGACTGGAAACTAGTGATTGAGACCATAAACTGATGTTTACCATGTTTACTGAAGGAATATATCAAGAGAGAAGTAGTCTGTTATTAGTAAAACTGACAGTTTAAGGCAGCACTGGCTTCACTTTCTGAAAGTTTGTTTTTAAACAGCAGCTCTCAAGTAACTGTTTTTGATATTATACACAATAATAATATGTAGTATATAATATGATATATATATACGTATATATATATATATATATATATATGTGTATATATATATATATATATATATATATATATATATATATATATATATATATATATACATATATATATATATATATATATATATATATATATATATATATATATATATATATATTACATATTATATTATATAATATATAAAATAATGCACAAACTATTCTAAGAACCTCTTGCCATTTCTCCATCACCTGCCTGTTCCTAGCATAAATGATCCATGTTAACTATGTAGGTCAATCTGTTATAATAGGTTTTATTAAATTATTATTATTATGTACAAAATGTTCAACTAACTTTATTTGTCATTTGCATTGTATGGTTCTCTCATTAATTTGGATGAAAAATAAAGACACAAAGAAGACGGAGGTTAACGAGCGAAGAAGAAACACAAATTATATTCATGAATTTGTGGATGTTAATTTATATTTTATGTTATTATTATTATGGATGCTATAAATTTAGTTCATATAACATCCTATAAATCTATACAGTCTGTGTTGCCTCATTTAAACAGACACACTGTATTTTTTTCCTCATATCTAGTGGTTAAATTTGATATAACATTCACTCTTTAGCACCAGGTGTTTTTTTTTTACTGCGCATTGCATCATGGTTGAACTGTGGGAGACGGAATGTGTCGAAAATCGAGATTCAAGAGGTTGTTGACAACAACATGTCTTCAAACATTAATTCACTGAGTGTTTGTTCGGGTGATGAGATACGTTATTTCACACTGCATAGAATCATTTGTGTGAGCAGGTAGCAGGCAATGGCATGAAATGCCCTTAGCTTACTCAATCTAACATTACCATCCACCAACGAGGTTTATGCTTTACGTGATCTACTGTTATGCTGCCAACATAATGAATTACACAACCAAGCAATGAGACATTTTAATTTACACAGTAACACTGACTTACCTGTCGAGAAGAAAACAGGCAAGTTCAGCGTCCCTTTGAAAATCTTTCTCAGTCATGAGTGCTTTCCACCTGGGAAAGGCGACCCCAATGTTTACCCTTGTTTTGTTAATTCGCCGGTCCTGTTGTCTTTTTAATTCCCTTTTACGCTTTTTTGGTGATGAGGAGTCCTTCTCCTTTGTGCGGCATAACTATGGTCTTGCATTATGACCGAAAGTGCAGTGCAGGTTTTAGTGTAGTGCCTGGTAGGTAATAATGTCTTCTCCACGCTGCTTCTCCATGAGAAATGAATTGCGAAAATGTGTTTTGCCCTGTTGGTACTAGCAGGTAGTGCTTTATGTCCCTTTAGGCAGTTTGTAGTTTTTCAGATTGTTGGCATAGCTTATTTTACACTGATGAGGATCTATTTATGAATGAAGACGTTGATTTGAGGTAATAAAATACTTTCAAAATTACATAGTGTCCCTTTAAAAAACATTATGTTGAAGTTTTATTCGACAGTGTTTTTCACTTCAATGTGACAGCTGTTCTGTGGAATCTGAATGTTTTCTATGTTATGTCAGCTTCTGTCTTCACCCCGTTTCCACTTTCCCATCATTTTTGTTTCATGCACCCTTTTCCCGTCACTGCTTCTTTTCCCACTTTGCCTCAAGGGCTGCTCTTTCTTTTCTTTAAATGAGTCACTGACTAATGGGAGGTGGAGGAGGTGGAGGAGGGAGGCTGTTCAGAAGGTGAGCGTCACACCCACCTGAACTTTGGACTTGCACATACTCACTCCATCTTTCCTTTACAGCATTTTTTTCCAAAGTGCTAAACAAACAGGTTAGCACAAGCACACACTCACTGGAAAGTCCTGGAAGGTCTCTGGGCTGATCTGTTGTCAGATTAGAGATAATTGGATGGGCATGCACTTGTCTTCAGTAAATGTCCACAAAAGAAAACAGCCTCAGCTGCTTTATTGTAAAGAGGAAATGAAATCACAGAAACTCTTGGTGTAAATACAGAGCTAGATATTTCTGAGAGCCTCAGTGGTGACATCACTGATTGGGTGTGGCCAGTCGAGCCACCACGTTAAAGTTTAAACGTAACATACAGAGAAGCAGCGCAGCCTTTGCTGAACATTATACTCTTAATATACTACTCTACTCTGCTCTGTCCGAAGGTTTCCAATCTGTCTTTTCTGTTGGATAAAGTCAGAAATGCAAAAAATCAAACAAAAGACTTAATAATAATCTAGGCCCTGCCTTAACACCTTCCTTACTGCAGTTCATGTTCTGCTTTTATTGGCAAAATCCACACTACTGGTTCAGATAAGATAAGATAAGATAAGATAAGATAGAAGAAGATCCATTATTGATTATTCTGCTGATTATTTTCTCGATTAATCATTTGGATAGTAAATAAACCCATCATGGAGGTCTTAGTGGTCTCAGTCTATATAATACTAATTGATTATGTGGTGCATTTTGATTTTTTAATGCATGAGAAATACCCAGATAAGTGTGAGTCGTTGTTTGTCTCTATGTGTCCTGTGATGAACTGGAGACTTGTCCAGGGTGTACCCTGCCTTTCACCCTAAGACAGCTGGGATAGACTCCAGCCCCCCACGACCCTATGAGAGGATAAGAGGGAGAAAATGGATGGCTGGATGAAATACCCAGATATCCACTACATTTCTGTATGAGATGTGAGCTGACTGGACAATTTACTCAACCACCCTAAAACAGATTGCGGCTCTTCAGACTGTCCAGTGGTGGACTGCGAGGCTGACAGTGTATATGCAGTAATTAAAATATTTATGAATGAGGACGAGTGACGTCAAGGTACACTGAAGAGAAAAAAAGCTGTAGCTCTTATACAGTACATACTGTCCTGTAGAGAAATGATTTAGCTCTACAATGTCAAATCTTGTTAGCTTCCCTTGAAAAACTCCTGGAAAATATTGAATTAAGTGTGGAGTATGTGTGCAGTACATACTGTGAAGTACACAGTAGATACTGAGCGAGTACACAGTACACACTGAGTATGTAGTATGCTGTATGTTAGTTTGTGATTTTGAACAAAAAAGACCTTCACTTTACTGCCTCATAAGACAGAAAAAAAACAGCTGCTGATTTTTTTTTTTGATCATTTTATGAACTTGAATTTCATGAACTTGGTTCAGCTGCACTTTAATCTACTTGATGGTCTTAATGTCTGACAGATTGTGTGATTTGTGACACTGGGCTAAACTGGCTCGACTGGACGTCACTGCATGTATTTCAGCTGTGGTTGCTGGACGTCCATCTGCTCGTCACTGTGACATCAGCTATATAGGTTGCCAAGGACAACGCTGTCCTCGCCTCGTTTTTCTTCCCACCGCAGCAGCCGCAGCGGGGAGTCAATCACTTCCTGTTATTAAGTCTGGCTGAGGGTCAGAGGTCAAGGGTGAGAGGTGGAAGACAGATGCAGTGTTGACAAGGACAGAGTGTTTTTGTGTGTGTGTGTGTGTGTGTGTGTGTGTGTGTGTGTGTGTGTGTGTGTGTGTGTGAGAGAGAGAGAGAGAGAGAGAGAGGGACTGCAGAGAAGATAGACATGAGCAATGAGAGGTGGAATTACTGAGGAATGACTGGAATTTCCTGGACTCTGTCTCTCTCTCCAAAAACTATAAGTCAGCTGTCATTTTAATGTGGATGCAATAATCTGTTAATGTAAGTCTCCTGTGTCTCTGTATAAAGACAAACTTTATCCAAAGCTTCTGGCAGGCTAAAGTAAAAAAAAGTAAAGTACATAAAACAAAGAAGCCAGTACTGTAAATAAGAAAGAGAAACAAAATGAGTCAAGCAGTACAAACACACTCAGAGTCAGTACACGCATGAAGTGCTGTAAACTAATACTGCAGTCTCATGTGAGGTGACACAGTGGTGTGAATAGCAGCAGTAAAGTCAGCAGAGTATAGTCCATGTTAGAGTCATGTGATACCATCTACTGTAACGGCACTCACCAGAGTCATAAAATAAGTAAGCACACATTAACTACATTAATCGTGAACATATATATATATATATATCGATATATCTTTAAGAATGGATCCTTTTAAATGCCGTTCACCTGTGAGTCTCTGGAGCTCTTTGAGGCACTCGAGCGGCCCGCTCAGGACGTTAAATGTGGACATTTTACACCTCTCACATTGTTCTCCAAACCAGTCTGATCTCAGGGGGGATCCTGTTACATGCTGGTGTGACCTGCCAAACAAAGCACAATGACAGAGTGCACAAACACCGTACAGTGATGCACACCATCCAACATGACCACAGCCCATTCTCAGCAACATCCAGAAATCCATATTTCTCTGAAGTGACGAGGCAAACATGAGTCCAGATGGTTCTGGCTTTTACTGTGAAAGGACACCATACAGTCAACACACTCAGCTCAGTTTATGGGCAAGTAATGCTTTACAAGCGACAAGGTGATGATTTCAACCACTCTGTCAAACTTACCTATTTTTTTTATTGGGGATGGCTCTCTGGTAGAGGAGGTCGGTGGTTTGATCCCTGCCTCCAGCAGTCATGTGCCATGGTGTCCTTAGGCGAGATACCAAACCCCATTGCTCCCAATGCTGTGTATCGATGTGTGAATGTGAGTAACTTGATGGTTATCTCCCACCATCAGTATGAATGTGTGTGAACTGACAGACACCCGTCTCTCTCTGACGAGTGAACACCAAACATACATATATACATATATACGTTTATATGTATATACGTATATTTGTATATATACAGTATATATATACATATATATATATATATATGTATATATATATATATATTTACACACACATACACTGTACATATATATTGTTTTCTCTCCTCTGGTTCTGCCTCTATTTATGCATGTTTAGCATTTGCTGCTGGTTTCTAGAATTTGAAACAGTGGTGAAACACTGGACTGGGTCTTTTGGTTGGATCTGACAATGAAAATAGTGCCATGTGTGGATATAGTAGAAAGAAAGAACCTTTAAAATGTTACAAACACTTTGACCCTGGACGTTTTCATTCAGAGTCACTTATAGCTCAGTTGGCTCTATATTTCTGTTGACAACAGACATGATCCATGCATAAAATCACAGCCAAGATCTATGGAAAAAAAATGTACACACACTATTTATCATCATAAATAGATGATTTTATTCAAACCTTTAATGTGATTTCAGTTTGGGACAAACCAGGGGGTTGATCTCTATAAATAAATTCAATCAGACACCAGACTCTCCTGGAGAGCAGAGACTTTGAGGCACAGTTGACAGGTTTGGAAGAGGGATTAGACTTTTGGGGCTTTTGTGTATGAGTGAAGCTAAATGAGCACCATGTGTGTTTGAAGGTACAGTAAATCCAGCACCCTGCCCTCGGGTTCATTGTGGGGAGGGAGGGATAAAAGCTAAGCTGACTAAAGGCTGAGTGAGAGCCCCCTCCTCAGGGGAGACATCAAGAGGTACAGTCAGCATACTTCATGTATGGAATCAAAGTAATATGAGCCCCTTCTTTCACTGCTTCATTCTCATTGTGTGTGTGTGTGTGTGTGTGTGTGTGTGTGTGTGTGTGTGTGTGTGTGTGTGTGTGTGTGTGTGTGTGTGTGTGTGTGTGTGTGTGTGTAACATGTGATAATCCAACAGCTGGACTCAGTGTTAGTACTTTAAATATGTATTTATTTATTTTTTTTGATTGTGTTTGCTGAAACATGGATGTGAATGTATGTCTACATTCTGTCAGTTTCACTTTTATGAAAGTTTAAGTTTATGCTTGGGTGAGAAAATGGCATATTGGTAAGAAGAAACATTGTTTTTTTTTTAGTTTTTCCACCTTGTTATTGCATGTAAAATAATTAAAAAAAACAAATAAATAAAATACTTTGCAGCACAAGGGGAGACTTCTTTGTGACTAAAAACAAGAATATGGCAGACTAAACCTTCCATCCATCCATTTTCTACCACTTATCCTCACATAGGGTCACGGTCAGCTGTCTTAGGATGAAAGGTAGGGTACACCTCCAGTTCATCACAGGACACATAGAGACAGACAACCACTCACACTCACATTCACACCTACGGTCAATTTAAATTAACCAATTAACCTAATCCCCATGCATGTTTTTGGATGGTGGGAGGAAGCTGGAGTACCAGAGAGAACCCACACAGACACGGGGAGAACATGCAAACGCCACACAGAAAGGGATTCAAACCTGGTACCTTCTTGCTGTGACACGACAGTGATAACCACTACACCACTGTGCCTCCCAGCCTAAACCTTGTTGTACATAATTATATGAAAGTGAATTAAACTGAAATGAGACCAAATATGTCAGTCTCTGTCTGTGTAGGTGTGCTGAGTTTAGACCTGAAGTGACGGTGAGAGGATGAGGATTAACCCAAACCCTGAGCTCTTCACTCCCACAGTGTGCTAACCCAACCCATCAAAGCAGCAGCTCAAGCCCTCCTGAAGCCTGAGCAAATATCAGCCAGCGCCAGAGAGAAAATCCAGGAAGGCTGCAGACTTTTCCCATATTTCCTACTCAATGCAGCAAAGTCCTTGAAAATGGGTCAAGCTGTGTCTCTGAGTGTGTGCTGTGGGAGTGATTTTAGTCTGTCGCATTCATTATAGATCCTTAATGAGGTACAAGGAAAGAGTGAGAGCTGGCCAGTGGAGCAGCTGTATAAAATCACAACAACATGAAATGCAAAACAGTGACAAGCATTAGATTTTCTTGTCAAGAAGAGCCACGTTTGTGTTTGGCATAATATGCAGCCTATTAACATTCACCATTAAAATGTTTTCAGTGATTCAAGATCAACTAATCAATTAATGAACTGAATGAGGAATTTAAGATGAATACTTCAGGGTGAATGAGTTTAAATAACTCACGTTGAATAAAACGTTCCTGTCCTCAGATAACACATGAATACACACAGGATCTCTGTCTAACTCCTGGCAGTCTCCATCATAATATTTACCTCTAATGAGGCGGATGTGGATAAAAAGGTTTATGTGCTCAGTTCCTGCAGGAGAGACTCAACACCCAGCAGATCTGAAGTGGCGCGTGCTCAGATCCAGTGAGAAGTGCTCTGAATGCTTATCTGATATCAAAACCATTCAGTTGTTTGCTCATCTCAGTAGCTGTTAACAGATAAGATTATCATGATTACAGCTTCAGACATTTGTTTACTCAGGATGAACTTATTATGTGCAGATAGAATAGAATTCAGTGCTTTTGAAACATATTTGCAGTTTTGGTATTTGTTCCTTCATATAAACATTAAAAAAGTTGTGTGTTTGAGACACAAACCAACTGCTAATATGAGTGTGTTTATGTGTGCATGTTTGTGTGTGTCTATGTGTACTTTGTCCCTTCAAGCCAAACAGCTCTACTTGCTGTGAATTTCTGGAAGTGACTAATCGCTGGCTGCAGGACACTGATCGAATCTCTCATACTGTCAAATCAGAGGTGTGTGTGTGTGTGTGTGTGGTGTGTGTGTGTGTGTGTGTGTGTGTGTGTGTGTGTGTGTGTGTGTGTGTGTGTGAAAATCCCCTCCTGTTTGGTTCAACTCTCAGTAGACTTAAGGGAAGGAATAGTTTTGTTGGAAAAACAGAATAAATAAAGCACATTTCATACAATGCAATGAACCCAATTTGCTAAATTTTAGGGCTGTTGAAATTAGCATGTTAATTAATGCCAATTAATCACATTAACAGGCGAATTAAACTGCCCGAAATGTGTTGCCAGAGACGTGCTGGCAGGTCATGAAGCAGAACTCCATTCAAAAAATCAAGGAAACTAACAACACAGTCATAACTAACAATCAAACATGCTGATAAAATGAAATGAACCTTTTCTGAATCTGTCCAAGCTTCTCCTGTAATTCAGCAAACAAATAATCCACCAAAGAGCATCATTAAAGTATTAATTTGTAACGTGAAATGGATGAAAAGGAAAATAGAAAGAGATGTTCTTTTCATAAACACAGAGCTTATTAGAGCTGATGTGGTGTCACTCTGATTTTAGCACGTCTCTAGCAACGCATTTCAGGCAGTTTGTCCAAGTAGAGTAACGTGTTAACACGGATTAATCACTTTTACTTTGACAGTCCTATATTTATAAGACAAAAATGTAATCGGTCATTGCAACAGCTCTGACAATGTACTTCAATTCAAACACACTGTCAGAAAACATATAAAGGTGGATGGTAATGGTGGTAGAAGGCTAGCAAGCTACTGTACATTAACAGAGCATAAGCTCAAAGAGTGGAGCCTGCGGCTTAATTTCACTCAACATGGGAATCCTCACCTGGCCCGGACACGGAAAGGATTGACAGATTGATAACTCTTTCTCATAGTTTTTATGAGAAAGAGATATGTCCTTCAACCTCCACATGAAACAAACAGCTAGAACTGCTTTTTTTCCACTTGCATAACATCATAAAAATCAGGCGTATTCTCTCTCAAAACAATGCAGAAAAATTAGTCCATGCATTTGTAACTTCCAGGCTGGACTATTGTAACTCGTTATTATCAGGCTGCCCTAATAAGTCTATCAGGACTCTCCAGCTGGTCCAGAACGCTGCAGCACGTGTTCTGACCAGAACCAGGAAAAGAGACCATATTTCTCTGGTGTTAGCCTCTCTGCACTGGCTCCCTGTAAAATCTAGAACAGAATTTAAAATCCTCCTCCTCACCTACAAGGCACTGAATGGTCAGGCACCATCTTATCTTAAAGAGCTAATAGTGCCTTATAATCCTGCTAGAACTCTGTGCTCTCAGAATGCAGGACTACTAGCGGTTCCTAGGGTTTATAAAAGTAGAATGGGAGCTAGAGCTTTCAGTTATCAAGCTCCTCTTCTGTGGAACCAACTCCCTCTTTCAGTCCGGGAGGCAGACACCATCCCCTTATTTAAGAGTAGGATTAAGACTTTCCTTTTTGATAGTGCTTATAGTTAGGACTGATCCAAGGTTGACTCAGGCTGCCTTGGATCAATCCTTAGTTATGCTGCTATAGGTCTAGACTGCCGGGGGACTTCCTCTGACACACTGAGCTTCTCTTCTTCTTCATTTCGATGCCTCCATTAAGTCATTTTACTAACTCATCTTCTTCCCTGGAGCCCCTGTGCTCCCAGCTCCCAGGTGTCTGTGAGCTGAGGCTACTTGTTGAGAAGGAGGTGGTGTCATCCAGGCTTCGTCTGTCCTGATGGTGGTGAGATGGAGAAGAGGCGATGCTGCTCAGGTTGTATCTGTTAGAGTAGTGGAGAAGAGGATGTGTTTACTCTTCCTCCCTTTAACACATGCTGCAGATTAGTTTTGTGCCTCGTAGTCCCTGTGCGTTCTCATCTCACAGGTATCCATGGATCCAGTCTACCTGGTGGAGTAGTGGTTGGACAGACCAGGCTTCATCTTCATCTTCTGGTACTGAGTGACATGGTGATTATGAGGACATCTTGCTTAGGCTTCTCCTGCTTGGCGTGGTGGAGAGGAAGACATGTTGCTCATCCGTTGCCGACAGCTTGATGATGCTCTTCATCCCCTTGGACACTAAACATATATATATATATATATATATATATATATATATATATATATATATATACATGTGGAGTTGGACACGTTCATATGATTGTATATGTATTAACTGTTGTTATATGCAGTGTTAATGTGTTTTCATTGTTGTTATTCTGTACACATGGCATCTATTGCACGTCTGTCCATCCTGGAAGAGGGATCCCTCCTCTGTTGCTCTTCCTGAGGTTTCTTCTGTTTCTTTTTCCCTGTTAAAAGGGTTTTTTGGGGAGTTTTTCCTCAGTCGATGTGAGGGTCGTTTGTGAAGGACAGAGGGTGTCATATCCTGTACAGATTGTAAAGCCCTCTAAGGCAAACTGGTAATTTGTGATATTGGGCTATAAATAAAACTTGACTTGACTTGACTTAAGCTAACTTCACTCAACCAAACAATAAATATGCAAAGTGGCGACACGCAGTCACAGAACATGTCACATATTACACATTTTAATTCTGGTGAGGGGAAATATTTAATGCGATATGACATACTGTAACTGTAAGCAGCAACAAATGGTCCAGTCACTATAGTAACTACCTACATCAGCCCACCAGTGGTTGAGCAGGCAGCAGAAATCAATAAAAACTTTGTAATTAAAACAGCATTTTTACATTGTGCTCCCAGCCCAGGATAGTCACCTTTTACATTTATTTATTTGCATTAGATGAGACAAACTGATTTTACAAACAGGCCATGTTTGGATTTAATGAGAGCTTGTTTATTTTACTAAATTAACAATATTTGTTAGCATCCTTTTTTCATGATTACATCGTATGATTACATTGTACAATTTCTGGTCACTTTAAACAGAGACATAATGAATTCATAACTCTATTTTAAAAAGGAAAGGAAAAAAAGGGCATAAGAAATAAATACTATAATAGCACCATGATGTCAAACCTTTCCTGGAGGTCTGGTTTCCCACAGATTTCTTTCTCACACACCACACTCACGGACATACAAGCGGAAGCATGTGGAAGCATTTAGAGCTGGCAGCTTCAAATCACGGTGTCCCCCCGTCACCCTTAAACACCACCCTGAGAGGGTTTTGAACCCGGTCACAGAGGTCAGAGGTCGAATGAGAGGGGTGAGCGCAGCGATGGAGGCCAGGCCTCCCAGAAACCAGCAGCAGCCCGCCACAAAGGACAAACAACGTACAACATTATCCATACATGCTCATATGTAACGTCTATCAGTAGGATTTTTGTAACTGTAAACCTTTTTTATCTGTTTTATTTAACAACTTCCTAAAAGTAATTTACAGATTTCTCCATCCATCTTTAAAAAGTTATTTTATTTTTCCCCAGAATCTGTCGCACACAGGAAATGATGTCATCAAAAAAGTGACTGATTAATATGAGCCGTCACAGTGAAAAAGAACTGAAGCCTTGCAGAAAAAATGATTAAGCCTTTGATTGCTCTGGAAAACTGTCCAGCGTCTTGGTCCAGACTGGACGGATGGTGATGACATTTGATTCAGACAAATTCATGTTGCTCTCAGAAATAACAGTAATAACTCCTCTGACATTTCACAGGCAGGTTTTGAACAATCAGGACGTTCAGGTCACATGACACCCTCTGGCTCAAAAAGCCCAAACAACTGTAGAAAGAAAAATTGCATGAAAATTACACACATTAAAAAGAGCAAGTCAAAACAACACACGAACTATACCAACGAAATCACATCAGGTATTTGGTAAACATCTTCCTGTGTAAGCCAACAGCACAGGCCTCATTTTTTTCTGCCCCAAACATTCATAACCTTCTGTCTCTCAGTGTTTATTAGTCCATTTCTTCTGTTTCTCAGCTGCTCCTTGTTTTTCTCCACATCGATCTGTGTGGTAACAGTACCTCTCTCCCTCTTTTCATCTGTGACATTACAGGAACCTGATCTGACGTCCTGCATTCCTGCAAACAAAAAAGGAGGAGGTGTTACCAGAGAGAGCAGGCAGAAGGAGGCCGAAGAAAGCTAATACACCGTAATTCATATGGAGCTGATTTAGATTCACTTATCACCCTGTCAAATCATGTCATGTCTGAGTTTCTCTGGGCACTCACATTTTTATAAACGTATGCTGTAATAACTGGAACATCTATTCAGCTGACAGCATGTGGAAATCTCAGACCTTTAAAAAAAAAAACTATTATGAGGTACCAAGACCACCAAAAGTTGTGACTTTTTGATTGCTGCCATCTTGTTTTTTTGCACCTAAAATGAGAGATGAACTCACAGGACAAACTGTAGAAACAACCTGACAATCAGCAGGTAGCCTCACTTAAATCATCCCCTGCTTTATGGTCTGTTTGACTCTAAAATCATAATTTACTGATAGAAATGAATGCTGTACTGAAGAAGACTTGAAACTAGAGACTATTATATTATAAACTCATGTTTACAATGTTTACTGAGGGAAGCAGCATCACTTTCTCATTGACTTCTACACAACCAGAGGAGTCGCCCCCTGCTGACTGATCTGAGGTCTGCGCCTGGAAACACTAAAGAGACTTCAGGAAAGTGTTGAATTTTTTTTCTCCAAACAGAAACATGCAGTAGAGTGTGGATTACTGGAGACACAACATCAGTGACGGTTTATTGCGTTAAACCATCTGTTAGAGGTGGGGGTTCTCTGGGTTTTCAAACTGTGTACAATTCAATTTTATGTCAAACATTTATTTCAATACATTTTTTTCAGTTGACAGAGAAAACACATTTTATTTGTTTGAAACTAAAAAAAAGTAAGCCAACCAGACCTGACTTGACCTGAGGTATCACGTTATTTTATAGAGAGGAAAGTGTGAGTAACGACCAATCAAGAGCACTCTCTGTTGGCAGAATGACAACCTCAGCCCCTTTCATTTACTTCACTCACAGCCAGAAATAACCTGTGACACACACTCATTTTTATCTTCTGTTTGCCAAGCGTATTGTGAACATTGGTACAGTGAAATGTGTGACTGAGTAAACTCAACTATTCATACACGACGCCTTGTCTGGAATATTTAAAGCTTGTTAGTGTACACATTGTTTCATCCATGTGAAGTTTGACCGTTTCATAGTTATGAGAAGAAAAACACATCCTGTTCATAACACACACCTTCTGTAACTGAGTGACAAAATTAACTGTGTGATGTTTTGTTGGTTAGCAGCTCAGTGTCAGGTTACCCACGTGACACTCCTCTGTGTCCAGGTAAACTGTAAGGGTGACATTTTAATGTCTTTTAGGTTATAAAGTCGACAGAAGTCCTTTACAGCTACAGTGAACGTGTCAAAACATCATCCTCGTCAACTGTGCTTCCTTTGTGATGTCACTAATCTACAATATTTAGACCATTACACGGTTGTAAACATAAATACTTCCAGTTTATTTACAGCTGCAGTGGATGTCAATGACATCAGCTGACAGGAAGTAAACATGGACCCAAAATGTTGCCTAGTGATGCAATCCTGTTACAATGAGCTAAGATGGAGCATTTCAGACGGAAGGTAAACATATTCAGACATACAGTATTAGGAAAATAAAGATTTTTAACATCAGAGCGTGTAAATATTTTCTAGTAGAAATACAAATATGAACCTGAAAATAAGCTATGTGACCTTTAAGAGAGCTTTAATACAGAAAAAAGAATTACAAAAGCTTCTGGGATATGGAGCGCTTAAGAAATGTCTTCTTTGGGTCAAAACATAGGCTATATTATTACATTTATTATTATTATTATTATTAGTAGTAGTAGTAGTAGTAGTAGTAGTAGTAGTAGTAGTAGCAGCAGTAGTATTAAAATCATTGTTATTATTTTCCTTTTTTAGCATTGTCTTCAGGCAGATGTTAAAAAAGTGCAAAGTAAAGGATTAAAAATGAAAGGCACTGCTTGCTGTGACAGAAGATGCAGCATGTTTACCAGCCTCAGAATGACTGATTTGCACACAGAGATCACAGCAGCACAATCACAATGACGAGAACGCCTCTGATCGTGCAGTAATAGTCTCACTCACAAAAGCATTGACTTGTCAACCAGAAGCTGCAGGAGGTTTCTAGAGCTGCTGAGGCACTTGCATGTGGTTTCTCTCTGGAGGTTTCACACGTCTTCTGAGAAGATGAAAGTCAGTGAGGTTTGACTTGAATGATGTCAGCACAGCGATGGGCTCCACTGTGGATTTCCCCTCGTCTTCACTCACTGCTTTATGTCAGAGAAACGGCCAACGGCTGGAAATCTTTGTAAAATTTACTTGGCAGACTGGAAATGTGGCATTTATCGTAAAATGATTCTGTGCAGGGGATGCACAGCAAGAAGGTACCGGGTTCAATTCCCGGCCCGGGGCCTTTCTGTGTGGAGTTTGCATGTTCTCCCCGTGTCTGTGTGGGTTCTCTCTGGTACTCCGGCTTCCTCCACCATCCAAAAACATGCATGGGGATTAGGTTAATTGGCTAATTTAAATTGACCGTAGGTGTGAATGTGAGTGTGAGTGGTTGTCTGTCTCTGTGTGTCCTGTGATGAACTGGAGACTTGTCCAGGGTGTACCCTGCCTTTCACCCTAAGACAGCTGGGATAGGCTCCAGCCCCCCCACAACCCTATGAGGATAAGCGGTAGATAATGGATGGATGATTCTTAGCAAGCGAATTATATTGCATATTATGTTTTGAATTTCTTTTTTTTTTTTATTTTGTATATCTATTTCAAGGTAGAACCTCATGGACAGCTCATTAAATGGGTCTATGGGGAACAAGTAAAAGATCAGAGGGATTTTTAATGGTTCTTGTTTCAAATGAAACACAAATTGGCCACAAAGAAAATGGAAAACGTGTTGTAAAAAGATGGATAAAGTTTGTGCAGAGTATGGACTGGTAGCTTCACCCTCTATTATGTATTATGTGCAGATACGATTACTCCATTTCCTATGAGGAAACTGTCCTGAGTGGTATAGATTTGAATTGTACGCTGCTCTCTCTCTGTCTCTGCTCCACTGTGGCTGTTGTTGTTTGTGGAGTTTGTTTCCTGGGAGCCATTTGTCTGTGGTCATTGTTCAGTGTGGGTCAACAGGCCACAAACCACAGCAGCTTTCTGAAATGATTTCTGTCCCTGATGCATAGAGTCTGACTCACACCACAACTTCACTTCACTTCCAGAGAAAAAAACGTCTTGTTCCCACATTCTTGTTTTGAGTTGGTTACTTTTCAGAGGCATTTTTAGCTACCGCATTAAATAATAGGTTACCCATAGGTTAACTTTCCAAATCCTCAGTCAAGATTCATCACTCCTAACTTGTTACACATGCAGCCAAAAGGAGAAGTTGCTGTTGGTCAACCAAACTTGATCAGCATCCATTTTACTATATTTCCTGTTTCACTGGTTACAGTGTCAGTCCTTCACCTTAGTCCACACTGAGTTGTCTCAAGGATTCATGTTACTCTTGGGATGAATCCTACTGATTTGGTGACCCTCTGACTCGTAATAAATCAAACCTGGTGCTCCTCAGACTCCACTGGTTTAGGCTGTATACCAGCTCCGCTCAGACAGACTGTCACACACTGCTCTGGTTAATATGACTCCAGTCCTCTGCCTGTGTGAACCTAAAAATGACATAAACAGCCACAGTATAATCATAAAAGTCACAGCATAAAAGGCAAACAAAGCGATCAAAAGGCCTTATCATAGCATGTTGAATGTAGCCACAGTATAATATATGTTAAAGAAAGCTGTAAAATAGCCACATTATAGCATGTTGAAAAAGGTTGTGGAAATGTCAAGAAAAGCATCATTGTAGGATGTTGAATAAAGTCATAATATAATATGTCGTAGAAAGTTGTAAAATACTCATGTTATAGCACATTTCTTTGTAAAATTGTCATAGTAATGTATGTCAAAAACAGTCACTGAAAGGCCTTATTATGACATGTTGAATGAAGATATAGTGTGTTAAAGAAATCTGTATATCAAAAAATTGTAAGTTGAAGTTGCAGTATAATTTAAAAAATACAAAACAGTAATATTAAAGGGTGTCAGAAAATGATGCATAAATGTTAATGTATGGTATGTTAAAAAAAAAAGTCAAAAAAGGTCATAGCAGAAAAAGGCAAAAAAGTAATCTAATTCCATATTATAGTATGTTGTTTGTTTTTAAAAGTTGTCAAACATTATAGCATGTAGAAAAATGCCATTAAAATGTTTGAAAAATGTCAAAAAAGTAATAAAAAAATTAATCAAATAATTTTGATTAAAGCGCTTGTATAATGGTGGATTTACCATCACAGAAACAGCAGTAGTGTTAATTTAGAGCAGTGACGGTAAACACCTTACACCTTACCGTGTTGTGGAATTATACGTTAGAAATAGGACATACTGCATCATGAGTACTTCCAACATAATAACTGATCTGTCCTATTAATAAAGAGGTGACGATACTGAAGCCAGACCATAAAGACAGAAATGTAAACAAACATGGTGTCATTAGAGTGAGACCAGCTGTGTTTTTGGAGGCCAGGCCTCCTTTATGCAGCTCCACTGGTCCAGAACAGGCTGACTGCTTAAGTCCTGTCATTGTTCTCTGTTTGGCTTGTTATAGAAAGATCTTTTTCATCCCCGTACACGAAGGAAAGTGACACGCCCTGCTGAATCAGTCCACACAGAGAAAAGCACTGCGGCACATGGAGGAGGACGAGGAAATGCTGCTATCTGGTGGCTGTTTGATGGTTCAGGGACCAAATTCATCAAAACCCTCAACTCCTTCAAACTTTGTATGGATATTCTAATCCATACAAAATGATGACTATTTACTATACTGATGGAAGCAGAACCAAGGTGTCATTTAATTGCTGCCAAATATTTCACACTTGACTGGAAGCATTAAATGTGTTAAATAAGTAAAAAAAAAGAATAGCTGAAAGAAGAAAATGGCATATTGCAAAAAATCAAATGTATTTTTTATAATAAATTAATGTCACATCTGTTCATAGAAAACTGGACTGGATCGAAGAGAAAAGATCACAACATCAGATCTTTGGTGTGGAACTACACATGAAAGGAAGCCGGGTTATTTCCTGACAAAGCACTTTGTCTCCACATTCACCCAGAAAGACTCAGACACAGAAAAGACCCTAAAAACATGCTTTAAAAACCCACAAACCTGACATGAAAGACATGAAAGACATGAAAGAAATGAGGACAATGACATGAAAAGTGATCCTGAGTTAACACAAATATGCCATATTCAGTGTTCTATATATTTACGTTATACAAGGTCTCAAGGAAGAACTCAAAGGTGATGTTTCATCCTATCAGATGTAAACCACCATCAAATAACTGTTCAAATCATCTGTTTCTGATTTGCAGTCATTTAATCACTCTAACTTTAATTTTAATGAACTTTTGAGAAATATGATAAACAGCTTCTAGTACTGAGTTTGTGAGTAAAAGTAAGCCTGAAGGATTTCTACTTTTATCTTTCACTTAAATCCAACAGGTCATGGGTTTTGTGAAAACTAAATGCTCTGGAAGATCTTGGGAGTGCATTATGTCCCATCATCAAATTGTTCTTACCTTTACAGGGTAATACGTTTTTGTGTTTCAGATACAGTACCTGGGTGTTCACCTTAATAATAAACCAGACTGGTCTCATAATACAGATGTCCTATATAAGAATGGCCAAAGTCGTCTCCACCAGCTGAGGAGACTGAGGTGCTTAGCGTCTGCAGTTTTAATAATACTTATCAGTTGACCAAAAGCACTTCACACAATAACTAGAACGTGTTTGGCCGCCTCCTGACAGTAGCTTGTTTCTGATACTACACATAATAATTGGTAGTTAAGGTAATACTAATACTAACACGCAGATAAACATCAGTGGGGAAGTCCTGACAACTTTGGCTGTAGAGTGTTTCTGTCACAAACCACAGAGGAAAAGCCCCAAAGAGACACTCTTTTCTAGAAACTTCATCAGTGGTCAAAAGTAACAAAGTACATGTACTCCAGGACTCTATCTGTAATACACTTAAATATTTGTGTTTGTGTTTCCCATCGTATGATACTTTAGCTTTCTACTTCATTACATCTCTGGAGAAAATATTGTACCAGATCAATAAATGGGCTGGTAGGGTACTCAAGGAGCCCCTACTCACCATGACCATGACACATATATACAGTCATGGAAAAAATTATTAGACCACCCTTGTTTTCTTCAATTTCTTGTTCATTCTAATATCTGGTACCACTAAACGTATAATACAATGAACACAACAAAAAATGCAGCTGGTCACATAATACTTTATGTCCTATTTGACATTCTTAAGCTTAATTGATTCCCAGGGTATATAAGAGGCCATTTCATGTCACAAGCAGCACTGCACATGCAAAGGCCTAGAGTGGTTTCCTGCTTACATTCAAGCCGTAGCACAACTCAGAAGTTGTCAGCTCTCACATAATGCCTAAAACAAAAGAATTATGTGAAGCAACAAAGGCAGCCATCTTGGCACTGCTGGAAATTGGCATGAGTGAGAGACAGGTAGCGAAAAACTGAAGATCTCCAAGACAGCCGTTCATTCCAACAAAAAAAAACAAGCTGAACATGGCACTACCAAATTGCTACCTGGCCGTGGCAGGAAACGTCTTTCTACCCCACGAGATGACCGTGCACTCATCCGTTCCTGTGTCAGGAATCGTCGTCAGACCTCCAGGGACCTTAAAAATGAGTGGGCACTGTCGAGAAATGTGACTTGCTCGGCAAGGACAGTTCGAAACCGACTTGTTGAAGCTGGTTTGAAGTCACACAGAGCACGCAAGAAGCCCTTCATCAATGAAAGGCAGAGGAAGGCCCGGTTACTCTTTGCTCGAGACCACAAGGATTGGACTGTTGATGATTGGGCTAAGGTTCTCTTCAGTGATGAATCCAATTTTGAATTGATGCCCACTCCAGCCAACTTACTGGTTAGGAGGAAGCCTGGAGAAGCTTACAACCCAGACTGTCTTGTCCCTACAGTAAAACATGGGGGTGGATCAGTCATGATCTGGGGTTGTTTCAGTCTGAGTGGAACAGGGCAAATGCAATTGTGTGAAGGCCGAATGAACCAGGTCAAGTACAGGACTACCCTTGAAAACAGTCTTCTTCCATCAGCTGGAAAACTCTTTCCTGCCTCGAATGACTGGATTTTCCAACAAGACAATGCCCCTTGCCACACGGCAAGGTCAGTTAAAGCCTGGATGGAGAACCACAACATTCGCACCATGCCTTGGCCTGCTCAATCACCAGATCTTAATCCAATTGAAAACCTGTGGAAAATCATCAAACTCAAAATGGAGAACCACAAGCCCAAAAACAAAGAAAATTTGTTTGAATTTGTCCAACAGGAATGGGCTGCTGTGACAGCAGAACAATGTCAGAAGCTGGTGGAGAGCATGCCAAGACGCATGGCTGCAGTCATCAAAAACAATGGTTATGCAATCAAGTATTAACTCTTGTGTGTATCATGTGTTTAAAGCAAACAGAAAAGAAAACATGGAATGCTTAAAAGTAGTGTTTTTGGCGGTACAATGCCATAGCTATTGATGTAAGAATTTAAGTAATTTTGGTTATTATCAAGAAAACCATGGAAAATGAATAATCCTTAGTTCTTAAATTAAACTCTCATGAGCTATTTTTGTTGTTATCATTATAATTGTCCAACCAAATGTACCTTTAGTTGAGCCAGGCATTAAAACTAACAAGAAATTGAAGAAAACAAGGGTGGTCTAATAATTTTTTCCATGACTGTATATACATACGTATATATACGTATATATATATATATATATATATATATATATATATATATATATATATATATATATATATATATGTGGCTCAGCTGCAGCGTAAAGCCAGCTGTATTCTTAAAGAGTGCTCTCACTCCTTGGATGGTTCCAGCTCCTTCCAGCCCTAAGGGGAGGACTGAACACTACTGAAGTAGATTTGTATGCACATCTACTGGATTGCTGAATAACAAGGTGACAAGCTACAAGGTGTCACACTGAACTGTAATAGGATACAGGAATAGGCTGTTGCCTAATTATTCTGCATTTGACTTTATTCTATTCTATTATATATATATATATACACGTACATATATATATATATATATATATGTACGTGTATATATATATATATACGTATATATACGTATATACTATTGGTACTAATAAAGAACTGTGAACCTTTTCACTGCACTCCATTCAGCTGACTCACACACATACCCTTTACGATGAGATTGAACCAGTGGTTTCCTCTTATCACATCTGTTAGAAAGAAGCAACATTTCCCCTTCTGGACTTTTCACTTGGTTTCATTCTAACAACTTTTCTGATGTTTAAAGCTGTCCGAAAAAAGTGGAAAAAAAAAGTGAACCTCTACATTCCCATGACAAGTGAGAAAACTCATCACGTGATTGATGAACTGTTGTTTCCAGTAATTAACTGTCAATCTCAGCATTTTAATTGCTTGAGAGAGAACATTTTATTACTGTAGTATCCAGTATCTTTGATTCATTACCAGTGTGTCTAGTTTGACTGAAGAGACGCTGACAAGGACACATTTTTTCCAACAATTCTTCTTTATTGGGTGAAATGAAATCCAAACACAACGCCACAAACGCGCATCATTACAAGTCTGCATATCCCCACTATCATGTGCCAACAGCTTTGGCAACTTCATCTGTAAACTGAAGATTTAAATGTAGCACAAAAAGGAGGGATGGAAATCAAAACTAGTGAGAAATAGACGGTGATTTGTTCCTGTCAGTTAAAATAAAATGAGGAGGGGCTCAAACAGAAGGCAGGGGACAATGAAAACAACCTTGGTTCAGTTAACATTGTTATTTAAAACTACAGCTTTCATGCCCAATCCACTCTTCTACCCACGAGTGACATTCCTTCAAGGCCACCATCTCCCTCAACAATGCAAAAAAAACTCTTAAACTTATTTCATCATGATATAATATTCTTTTATTTTTACTTTCTTTAAGTGTACATCATCTCAGCCATGTGTGACATCTTCTTGGGGATGTAGAGATAATACTCCATGTAGCCAGAAAGGTCCTCTATTGTGATGTCGTCGACACACCCGCGTGCCTGCTCCGAACACGAGCGAGGGGAGCCTGATGACAATGTTGCCGATGCTGAAGCAGTGGCAGTGTTATTGCTGGTGCTGAGAGTTCTGGAGGCATCCTCGTGGCTTGGTAGGCCTCTCTCGCACTCTGATATGACGTTGCGGAGCCCCGTGAAGGAGTATACCTCTACGCCGTGCCAGCCCTGGTGGAGGGACTGACAGTGGCACTGAGACTCAGCCCCCGGTTTGCACTCCTCCTGGGAAGTTGAACTATTCTTCCAGACGCAGGAGCAGGAAGTGTGGGGGCCTTCTGTGGACCCGCTACTGTGGCGCTCCGACAGAGCTCTGAAGTCAGCAGCATCTGCAGGTCCAGACATCAGAGGTGCTCCTGTTCCAGACTCTGCCCCTTCACAGGCACTTTTCTGTGGGTCACTTTCCTCATTCGACTTGACATCTCCAGAGCTCCCTCCATCCTCTCTGGGTGGTGTCGCAGCAGTAGCTGCAACAGTGGGCATCTCCTTTAAAGACGATGGGGAAACCGCAGCTCTGACATGTGTCTCATACCCAGCAGAAGATCCCAAAACCAGGAGGGGGATGTGGCCTGTGGTGCCTGACGAGGAGAGCTCTTTCTGGGCCGAGACTGCTACAGAGGCGGCTATTCCACCTTCGACTGCAGGACAAGGGTCTGCAGGATCAGGCACAGCCAGGCGCTGGTGCTTCAGGCATCCACTGGGGGTTGACAGCGCAGAGGGTGCCGTGGGACTGCAGTAGGTGAACTTTGGAGGGTGGAGGATTGGGGACTTGGACCTCCGACGCCGCTGAGTTCTGGATACTCCTCTAGAGGTTTTCCTCATGCAGCTAAAGATGGAGGTGACGAGGAAATGGAGAAAGAGCAGGGCCAAAGGACAAGAAAGAATGATGGGAAATATCATGAAACATTATGTCAGTCTTCAGTTTTTGTTTTTAAGCAGCTAATAAGCTTGCTAAACACTTCATGGTTTTTTTTTAAACTTTAACAAAAGGCAACAAAAGATATCAAAACTGACTGAGTACACTTCCTCACAGACTGAGAGTAAAATCTGCGACCACTTCCACCTACCCATGCCAGTTGTCTTTGGGGCAGCCAAGTTTGAGTTTCGCTCCACTGGCATCAAGACAAGCACGTGACATCACTCTGGGAACCAATGCCTCCAACACACTTGCAGCCCCAGGTAAACTGGAGAAAGAGTGAGATGTGTCACAATCTCAACATCAATGCTTTAGCCGTCATCTTCCCCTAAAACCTACATATGGCTAGAAAGTGACCATCATGAGTCCGACTTGTGCGGGCACAGTGGTATGTGGAGTCACTGATCACACCATGAGGTAAAATAGATTGGAGGGGGCTTTTACTTTCAGTTTTCAAAGTTAAAAGTTACTGTTGGTGCAGCAGATAAATGCACAGAATGGCATATCAAAACTGAACTTAATGTTTACAGTTTTGTAGACTACAATATTCATTTTAATGGTGTTGAATGACAATATTTTCAGGATATAACCAGCACTTATACAAAGCATCTGTCACATCACAGTGACTGCAGTTTGGCTGTTTTCACCTGCTTGTTCTATACTAACACAGAAACACATTGTTCAGTGGTTCGGTCAGTGCAGGCTGATATGATTTACCTCTCAGCATCCACCCTCAGCTTCTTGAAAGCTGTCTGCAGTGTTTCCTCCTCACAGTCCTTCCCTCCTGCCTCCATGGTGGAAGGAGGCCTCTCTGACCAGCCACCCAGCTGCAACACAAACACAGCAGCAGCACTGACACTTGGGTTATCATGTAACCAGGGGCTCATAGTTGTCACAAATTATTTGCTGGCAAACATTGCGTGTTAAATGTCCATCATCTGAGATGGAGAAACCAATGTACTCCAAATCGACAGGAGCCTACCGACAGTGACGAGTAATAAACATGGACTAAAATAGAGACGGTTAGTATACATCACGTGACTGATCGGCTAACAGTGCCACAAAAATAAAACAATAGAAATAAAACAGAAGGTGAGAGATAAATTGCGCCTTAATGACACAATGTCATCTGCAAGAGTAACATAACAAAAGCGACAACATTAGCACCCACTGCTTGTAAACACTGCACCTTCTCAGCACTCCCTCCCACCCTACAGGCTAATGCTAGCAAGTTATTTTGGCTGCTAAGCTAACTGGCTAGCTGGCTGAAAGACGTCCTTGTAAACAGTTCAGAAACATTTTAAAACACGGGAGGTGATACTCACGGTTTAGGATATACTGGTCGCAGTACAGAGAGATATATGTCGGCATAAAGGGCGTTACACCTGCAAACAGGCCCTTTAGATGTTGACTAGCCAGCGAGGCTAGCGACAGCTAAGGCAAGCTAAAGGCTTGAAGGGCTAGCTAAGCTAAAGGATAGTCTGAGCGACTACTCTCCGCGAAAACACGAACTGTGCCTTTATTAAAAGGATGCGCATGGAGAGCTTCACTCGTGTCGCGAAATCTTTCACTGATGAATATAAATGATGACTAGCAGCATCACAGAGGTTAAGGCCTAGCTCAAATGGCGACTCCTCCTGCTCCTCACCCCTGTTTACATTGAGACTAGCAGTCGCAGTGACTCTGCAACAAGGCGCAGCGCTGGTGGTGAAACCAGACCCAAAAAACTCAGCCTGACGTCACTCTCTGCTGTTTGCGCATTCAATGAAATTTACATAAATTACGTTTCACACTACAGCCGAGATTAATAAAACAACATGATGTTATTTTCATAGTAATTTCGTAGTTTGTGGGCTAGATATAATCTAAATGTGGAGCACAGTATTTATTACGTCACTCCGTTACATAACAGACATCCAGACGGCCATGGCCTGATTGTTTCACTGGCATGAAGCAATCAAGGATAAGAAGTAAATGAATACAAATTACATGGTAAATTAGTTTGCTAGTGACATAATTAAATGAATTGTAAAAAAAAAACACATAATTTGAATACAATTGGATAAAACAATGGGCACAGCCACAAAAATTCTGTTAAAAGGTGTGCTATCCAATATCAGTACAATACAATATAGTATAACAGGAAACAACCACTGTTTTTGCAGCACTATAGAGCAGAAATGTCTACCTGAGCGGAGAGTGAAGTTACTTTCCATCTGTGTGTGTTGTAAACAGTGGGCAACACTGGGGTCTGCTCAGTGAAGCCCATCCAGAAGTTTCTCCACCAGCCAGCAGGGGGCGATACTGGTGTTTTATAAAAAGAAGTCCACATAGAAAGACCCCTGGCCGGGAATCAAACCCAGTACCTTCTCTCTGTGAGGCGACAGTGCTAACCACTACACCACCGTGCCACCCATGTTGTATTATAACAGTCTTTAAACTAACCATTCAGACCATAACCTCATGTTTACACTATTTACAGAGGTAATAGAGCAGGAGAGAAAATAGTAATTTTCACATAGGAAATGCAAACAGACTTCTTTTTGAAACCACCAGTATCACCCCCTGCTGGCTGGTGGAGAGAATGCAAGTTTAGTTATTTCTGTATGGGCTTCACTGCCGTTGTTCACAAACCCACAAACCAGTGGGTGATGTCACGATGGCTCTGTCTACTCTTTACATACAGTCTATGTTTGTTGATTCAGCCAGACTGGCCAGGTGAGCTTTTTCTGCACGTTTGAGCGTGTGAACATATTTTTCTGACTAAGTCCATGTCCCCAGGAAGTGTGCTGGGCTTTGAAGCAAATTTTCCCAGTGGGCAAATAGTGGTACCACAACCTATGTGTCTATCATGTGATGCTGTTGGGCTCAAAATTACTTTTCTCTGGAGACTTACATTGGGAAACATTCTCTTATTTGTATTTTTGAGTTTATGTCCCTTCTTCCATTCATGTGAATGAGACCCTGGGCTGGGATAAACTCTATCGTGCCTCCTCTGGGCCGAGTGAATGGGGAAGGTTGCTGATGATCCAGGTTCTTGGCAGTCCAGCCATTTTTGCTTCATGCAGGATTGCATGCATGGATTTATGTGCAAATTGTTTAAATTAAATATATATATCATAAGTTAACCTGACTACTTCTTTAATTGTGTTGTACAGTGATATCCAGACTTTACTGTACACTGAACATGTAAATAAAGTCTGTTTGAGGCTTTAAACAGCTATTTTAACACGACTTAAAGTTTTCCAGATTTGTGATTCCAGTAACATGGACTGGGGTTATTGATGGGCTGTATTGTGACAATATTTTAGAGGAATGAGAGGTCACCTGCAGGGCCTATTCTACCATCAGCGAAGCGAGCAAGACGACATACCTGTCTCCTTGGTGTACCTCTTCTGAATCTCAAATCTCAGATGTGATCCCACTATTTGATCTGGATACAGAAGAGGAGAATTTAAGGCTCTGTGGTGGACCAGAGGCTGAAAGGGAAGACTTGCGTGCAGAGTGTATGCTACCATCTTAGAGGGAAACACTGCCTGATGCCAGACGACCCAAAGTCCCTCGACATCATTCTCAGATTCATCTCCTGGAGGCACAATCAGGAATAAAAGAGGAGAACCTGAAACTAGCTAACTTACATGTAAAAATCAATGACTTATACAGTCAAATACTCTCTTTTTGCTTCAGTAACATCCACAGAAATACAAGCCATAGCCAGATGGATTCACATGTTTGAATTTGAGAAACAGTAGATGGTCTCACTTCAGTTTCCATTTTCAATCCATCAGAGAATATATCAGACTATATCAGGCTTGAGCATGAAGGAGACAGAGCAGAGCTGGGATGTCTGGACGATGAACCAGATTAGATTGAAAAGGCTAATAAACTTGAATACTGAATAAAACATTTTGGGAGATTAAATGCAGTTGTACTCTGTTTGTTATTAAATTATTATTGTACCTATTTTCTGTATCTTATCCATAGATTAGAGAGTGGTTTACAGTTCAGATGCTGCTCATGTTTGTTCTGCATATGAATTTACGTCAATGAATAGATGATATTTATGATAATAACATTTTTCCATCGTGAAAATTGTGATTAATTATAGGAAGAACATAATTAGAATCAGCAACATTGCAAATTATTCAAAGTGTATTTCATTTTCCCAAACTGTGTGCTTGTTGTTGTCTTAAGTATTTTATAAGTTCACAGTTGACTAATAAAATACCAGTATAAATAAAGTTTATACTTGTGTTGAGTCTGACGGTGATGTCTCTTTTGGTCACGCTCAGGAGTTGCCATGGAAACGAACGAACGTTCGAACGGTGACCCCACAGAGGACGTAAAAGGCCGCAGATCATTCTGAATGTTCACTTTGCACTTGACCTGAACACGAGTTGTAGAGTTTCTGATAAACCAAACTGTAGAGAGCGAACTGTTGGCGATTTAACCGTCTGAAAGAAGAGAAACTTCTGGAAGACACATCTTGTTGGAGGACAACAGCTGCTGATCCCTGAACTGGTGAGAAAAAGGCCCTCAACCGACCGGAGGAGGAGCACCTGCTGGAGATGGAGGCCCCCCGCGCAGGTAGGACAGCCATTAGATTGATTTTATCACTTTGTTGATTGAGTCATTCTCTGAAACTCCATAAAATATCTCTCAGTGTAGAAATCAGTGTAATTTTCATGAACAATTCACTCTGTGTTATTATGCCTGATGACAAACCATCACATTTGGTGAAAACAGACGATTTCTCCGCCTGAAATGATTGTTTGATGGATAGGATGTGTTAAATATCCCGGGACAGCTGTGTATTAACAATTTGAATCAGGTCTTCCTAATTTAATGTCGAAATTACCGTAAAATAGATGGTTGCTGGGTGAAAATTCGTAAAATGCCAAACATGTTTTTGGTTGCGCGCCATGGAAACGATAGAATTTATTAGCGGCGGGCGTCAGGTGTAGACTAATTAAAGCTCACACCTTTGTTTTGTCTAGTCCTCCATGACAAGACATATTGATCCACTGAGAATAATGAGGCCACTGTGGTCTTTCTGGGTTAAAGCAATGTTTTGGGCATATAATAACATTATTAATAGTGTTAATAATTCCAATTGTTGTTATTATTGTCGCTGTTGTTTTGTTATGAGTTCAGTAATTGAAGAATCAGTCAGAACAACTTTATATTTTCAAATATAAATATTTCAAATATTCACGAGATCTCGCACTAACGGAGCAGAGCTGCTCACTGGTGCGAGATCTCGTGGCACGAGATCAAATCGTGACGATATTTCTCGTTCAGTCCTGAAAAGATGTCTCGCGAGCACAGGGCAGAAAGATGAGACTTTGAGCTATCCAAGCTTCTAGACACGTGGGCTGGTTTCAAACTGCACGCGCAAGGCGCAGGTGCTCACTAAACCCATTTATTGCGCCGCACAAAGGTGCAGCGGTCTGCGCAGAGGAGAGCGCAGCGCAGGGGTGGCTTTTGCTCTCTTGCGCGCTGCAGGAGAGATACCAGGAGCTGCACAGGAAGGGTGGAAAAGCATCTGTGTGTAAAAGATGGAGGCAAGGCAGATTCTTGCCGTATAGCAATGTGGCGAGCTGTGGGGCACGAGACTGTAGCTCCTGGACGAGCTGAAACTCTCCTCATCCTGCCTCCCTCAAAGTGACATGTAGGCTACCCAAACTCATCACCAGCAGCAGCATAAACAAAACCAGGGCTTTCCACTCGATCCATAGCAACTTGAAGTGTCGCGATGCGCCCTGCTCTGCGCAGCGCGGCGCGCTATCCGTGTTCAGTGTGAAACCAGCTTAAAGAAAGATATTAGCAGATTTGAACTTGCTGGAAAAATACTTCAAACACAGTATGATCTAAAGATGTATTTCTGCTATGTCGGTGAGGCACATGACGAGCTACAACCGTATTTTTACCGAAACAATGCGTCCCCGGTGCTCCACGGAAAACACTGCTCCGAATGAGCACCGGCTCCTAATGAGCACCGGCCTCTGCGGAGACAGAGCAGGGACCGTCTACAAAGTGCAACACAGAACGAAAAACGAAAAGCATTCCCATTATATATGCTGTAGCATCACCAAATTCAGCTAAGACACATCTCACCTCATGCTGCTGACCTTGATTAAAAGTGGTTTAATGTAATTTGTATGCATTACTGATTGATTTTTATGCAAATCGTATTTAATAACTTATACATTATGACCTGTGGCATCACCAAATTCATCTCAGACACATCTCACCTCATGCTGTTGATACTACAACACTGATTTTGACAAAAAAGGTGATTTAATGTATTTTTTATTATTTAAGAGGTAGAGTCAAATAAACTGTGTTTAATAAAAGAGATGAGAGAGAGATTAACTGACTGTTTGTCCAGTCATATATTTGTCATAGTAGTTTTCTTAAAATAATGTGAAAAATATTGTCTCGTTCTCGTGAACCCAGTATTGTGTATCGTCTCGTCTTGTGAGCTGAGTGTGTCGTCACATCCCTAGTGCTCACTGTTTGATATCACTGTTAATAATCGTGAATCCTAGTTATATTCTGTTGTTTTTCTAATGTAATGTAATGATTATTGTTAATTGAATCAAAGTTATTGAACGTTAATTTGAACTTCTCCCCTCAGGTGGTGGATCCGTCCAGCGTCCTGCACCAGATGACGTCATCCAGGGCGAAGGTAATGTACCAGGAGAGTTCCATGCTGTTGGCGAAGGTGAGGTAGAGCCTTTTTTTGTAGCACAATTTGAGGACGACTTTGTACCTGAGTGGGATGAAGTTCCTCTCCCGGAGTTCTCCGATTCTGATGACTGGCCCAGCGAAGATTCTGGATACGGATCCATGTCAGACGAGGAGGATGATGATGATGAAGAGGACAGTGAGGACTGGCCCAGCGAAGATTCTGGATACGGATCCATGTCAGACGAGGAGGATGATGATGATGAAGAGGACAGTGACGACAGCGATGAAGAAGTCAGGCCTGGCTCCCCTCTCAACCAGCACTTCCCACCTGATGACTTCTGGCAGGGATTTCGTCGTGGGTTCTCTCCTCCTGACCTTCGTGCTGGCAGTCCTTCCTCCCACCGCCCTGAAGAGTAGTCTACGCCCTCGACCTCCGGCCTCGGCAGCTCCACCAGGAGGACCAGGGAAGAGGACGACACAGAGCAGGTAAGTATGAAGAGGAGGAGGACCGACGATGAGGACCAGGAGCCCATGCCTTCCACTTCAGGCCTTTCCAGGAGCAGGGAACGGGACCACAGATACTCACCACCCACCTCCCGCTTCAGGAGGGACTGGCAAGTTGATGAAGATGACAGCAGCTCCGATGAAGACTGAGACCTGTTCACTGCAGGATTGGAAATCCTTCGTCTGGCAGGACTGACAAAGCCCCAGACAGCCTTCCAAACCTAAATGCATGACTCAACGAAAAGTGAAAAACAATCAAGCTGAAAATTACTCAAAAGGAGGAAAATGCTAAACTACAAGCTAAACTGCTCCAACAAACAAAAGGAGAGGAAGGAAAGTGGAAAACAAAACCTGACAAAGTAACAAACCAAAAGCTCACACTGGATATTTACTGGACTTGACAGAGGCTGGCTGATTTGACTCAGGTCAAGCAAAGACGGCACCATTTAAACATGAGGAAGGGAATCAAAGCTGGAAACAAGCGTGAGAGAACAAGAGAAGAGACCGGAAACAAGAGGAAACAGTGATGAACAAAGAAACTTCACATTTACGACGAGCTGAGATGTGTCAGAGTGAGGGGGCTGCCATTTCCCAGGTAGCTGGAGGTTTGGTGCTTTGCTCAAAGGCACCTCAACAGTGGCCAGGAGGAGGAGCTGGCTCCTCTCCAGATACCAGACCTCGCTCTGTATTCTTGTCTTTGGGGAACTTGAACTGATGAGCCTCTGGTTTCCAGTCTAAGTCCTTTCTGACTGGTGTCATCTTGCACCGGAGCCTTTTTGAACGTGGCGATTAAAAATTAAACAAAGAGAGGAAAAATATATCAATATAATGAACAAAATCTGATTAAAAAAAGATGCTCGCATAGAGGTAAGTATTTCAATAAACAAACAAAAGATATTTAACAAACAAAATGTGCTCTCTAGAAGGTAAGTAGATCTAAATCTAACGAGAAGAGGCACAGGACGAGAAGGACGAGGACTATGGGACAAGATGAGGAGGATGGAGGACTACGGGACAAGATGAAGAGGATGGAGGACTACGGGACAAGATGAAGAGGATGGAGGACTACGGGACAAGATGAAGAGGATGGAGGACTACGGGACAAGATGAAGAGGATGGAGGACTACGGGACAAGATGAAGAGGATGGAGGACTATGCGACAAGATGAAGAGGATGGAGGACTACGGGACAAGATGAAGAGGATGGAGGACTACGGGACAAGATGAAGAGGATGGAGGACTATGCGACAAGATGAAGAGGACGGAGGACTACGGGACAAGATGAAGAGGACGGAGGACTACGGGACAAGATGAAGAGGATGAAGGACTACGGGACAAGATGAAGAGGATGGAGGACTACGGGACAAGATGAAGAGGATGGAGGACTACGGGACAAGATGAAGAGGATGGAGGACTATGCGACAAGATGAAGAGGATGGAGGACTACAGGACAAGATGAAGAGGATGGAGGACTACGGGACGAGATGAAGAGGATGGAGGACTGCGGGACAAGATGAAGAGGACGGAGGACTACGGGACAAGATGAAGAGGACGGAGGACTACGGGACAAGATGAAGAGGATGGAGGACTACATAACCAGATGGACAACATGAGTATGGGACAAAAATTGTGAACTTAAGGTAGGTGATTAAATTTTTCTATATAAAGTATCGATATCTAGATGGCTGCACCGGACAAAGGTAGGTCAATGAAGCATTAATGTTCGTCTCCTGAAGGATTGTTCACTTTACTCACTCTCTATCGTTTTTCTAAGTTAGGTGTAGGGAGCTGAACCAGACTGAGCCGAGGTAAAAACTACTAACGGCAAAGAAAAGTCTCAGAGTCTCTTTTAGTTAGGTGTTGATGGTCGTAAGAGACCTTCAGGATTACACAGGACCAGACGAGGAGGATGGAGGACTACAGGACCAGAGGAGGAGGATGGAGGACTACAGGACCAGAGGAGGAGGATGGAGGACTACAGGACCAGATGGGTGGTGGCGGGTGTCTTTCTATCAGTGTGATGGGTAAGTAAATACCCTCAGTGACACTGCTGCAGTGACATTAAGTTAACTTTACATGTAGATTTTAATTAGTACAGGAACTGTCTTTAATGATATTCCATTATTTATAATATAATTTCCAGGAGTGTCCACACCGAACCAACCAGACGTGGAGGATGGAGGACTACAGGACCAGACGAGGAGGATGGAGGACTACAGGACCAGACGAGGAGGATGGAGGACTACAGGACCAGACGAGGAGGATGGAGGACTACAGGACCAGATGGGCTGTTTTGGGCGTCTTTCTATCAGTGTGATGGGTAAGTAAATACCCTCAGTGACACTGCCGCAGTGACATAAAGTTAACTTTTATGTATTTATTATTAATATCATCCTCCACTGGAGGCCACATTCAACACTACAGCAACAATACAAAGTCTGGAAAGTCTTCTTAACTGGTGTTTGTGTCTCACAGGGCAGGAGTCCTCTGGGTTTCTGGAGCTCCTGGGGCAGCTGAGAGGATGTCATCCAACCAATGAAGACCCAGCACCTCAGCAGACCACTGGACCCCTCTCAGCACCCTGTCCCGCCCCCCACACAAACACCAACACCACCAGCAGCCAGGACGACGAGGACCAGCCCCGTCCCCACCAGCACAGAGGACGCTGTTTCCATGAGCTTCTGCTGTGCTGGTGGGTTCAGGGAGCTCCTCACTCACACAGGAAGCTGCCAGCAAGGACAAATAATTAGTGTAAAAGTATCTGTCACATACAATACAGTCTGCTCGTATCAACTGCATGTTTATCTCCTGACTAGTATGCTATAAATGTACAAAGTACTTGTTAAATATTATTGATGTTATTATTATTATTTATATGTTATATTATTGCATCTGTTATCTAATAATGCAGAAATATGAATTATTCTTAAATAAAAATTATCAGTTTATTTAAAATAAAAAGTTTGGTTTGTTCTAATCAATGCTGTTTCCAAATGTAGATTATGTTGAATGAGAGTCTGAATTGAGATTAGTGGGTGTGATAATGGAAGACAAAATGACATGGAAATCTTATTTGAAAGGATGAAAAACAAAAGGGTCTAAGGATATACATCAGTTTATGAAGTCAAGACTGAATAAACACCAATTTGAAGTATAACTCACCATGCATTTAATTACCAAATTTTTTAATGAATAATAATAATTACACATTCTCATTGGTCTCCCATACATACTGCCCCAATTGTACAGATAACAAAATATATCAACCCTTATTTTTGAAAGTAACACACTGATAAATTCTGATGTCATGTAAAAATAATGATCATGAGAAACAAACTGAAGACTTATAGTATGGTAACAAAAATGTGGTCTGCTATGGATAATAGTACATTTGAAAAAAAAACATACATACATTTTTGTGCTGCGACTACAGATGGACTTTGACAGACTCTGACAGACTTTTCAGACTGAAATGTGCTGAAAAATATCAAATGTATAAGTACTTCTTGTGAGCAAACCATTATCATTTATGACCTTAATTGTTTCACTGGTTGAACTCGTTGGTTTTATCTTCCTCACATACAGTTAAATGATTCAGTCCAGTTGTTCCAGTTATGAGCCGAGTCGTCTCTTTGACAGAACTGTTAACTGTTAAAGTGTATTATAACTTTCATTCATATTTTACATGAAAGTAGATGTTTATGCAGCAGAATATAGACATATTTAAGTAAAGTATGGTGCTCAGTACAGTACCTCAGTAAATGTGAAAAGTGTCAGCCAGCCTGCTGCAGGTCATGGGCCTCAGCCTGTCAGTGAACAGAGGAACTACAACAGCAATAAACATTTAAAGGCACTACAGTTGTATTTCACTGTGCAACCATGCGTTGCAGAATGACAATAATTGACCATCGAATGATGATGATTGATGAGTATCTCAGCTGTATGTCACAATTATTCATCCAGAGACTTTCTGTGTATTAATGGTTTAAACAAGGACAGAAGTTAAAACATGAAGAGCAGAGATGAGAGCCAAAAGAAAACAAAAATAAGTAAACAAATGTTTTCTAATATCTTAATCATTCAAAACACGCAGTCTGCCATCCATACCTGAAGACTGGACCATCACTGATATCTGCTCTCACAGCCTAGGTGGTGTTTCCACCTTTCATCAAGTCCACTTAAACTTCTCACCACACACTCTTCATATGGTGCTGTGCTGTGGTCGTTCTTTCCATCCACTGCCCAGTGTAACCTGTCTGGTTATGTTATGTTATAAAACTGCATCTACAATGCTATGAGAAGGAAAATAAAGTATAAAAAAAAGAGTAAAAAAAAACAAAAAACACAAAGTTGATTTAATTCCAGTTGAGTTTAATTATCAAATGTACATCATCTCAGGGTTTAGTTTCATATTAAAACACCCGCTCCCCTTCTAATACACAGTGAGAAGTCATTTATCCCACATACAAAAACCATCTCATCCCTTCAGTATCAAAAGTAGCAACGATTAGGCAACAACATCCAGGTAAGACATAGAGACACATCTACTCAGAAAGAAAACAATCTGAGCTGATAGTGAGTATCACTGGTAGAGGAACACTGAGGATGAAGATGGACTTTAGCTGAACCCTGGTCATTCAGCATCCTGACCAGACTCTACTCCGATCAGGAAGACCTGTAGCCAATCACAGCTGAGCCACTAAGTCACATCTGTTCCTGCAGAAAATACAGCAAATGAAGGAAAAACCAGACGACAGCGATGAACCCAAAACTCCAGCGCATAACTAAGCAGTGTGTTGTACAGTGCAGGAAACAGGAGCGTGAAGGCAGCCTCAACAGTCACTGATTTGTTATGGCAACATTATGCACTCAAGGGATTCTGGGAGCTGAGAAATCAACAATAAACATCAGTAGTCACATCCAAAATGGCAATAAACCAGAGAATGTGAGTTTTCTTTTGAATTGATCATTGCTGGTCATTAAGCTCCTTAATACATAATAAATGAGCCTCTAATGTTTGTCTAGTTCCGAGCACTGTGTAACCTGAAGCAAAATGCTGTGTACTTCCAGTTTATTAACGTTAGCTCCCCGTTTAGCTCATCTTGATCCAAACCTTTCCCAAATCTAGTTTGAACATCTTGGAAACAGGCAGAGAAAGCTGCTGAGTCAAGGAACGTCAGCTCTCTGATTTACCAGTCAAGACAAAAAACTATCGACCAGTGCACAATGTGTCGATGATTTCAGGGCAACAAAAGTTTTACAGCTCCAGTTTTATGCCAGATTACAGTATTTTTCACCAGTTTGTGTCCTTGATGCACTGCACAAACAATGTCCAACTAACCAAGTACTGAGTTTCCAGTCATGTTTTCTCCCCTTAATATTTCTGGTTTAGTGTTTTAAATTCGGACACCTTTTAACTTTTTTTGAGGGACAGTTTGAAAAACAAGTAAATAAACTATGTTGGGGCAGGAAATCCATTCGACGTGCGACTTAAACTGAAAAGAAAATGTGAAAATGTAACTTTGTAAAGGAGCTTGCTCACTGGACAGGAATTTATAACAAATGCGTCCACTCAAAATGGTTCAGGAGGAGTGACGGTGGGTTTCTTGGTGCATCATGGGACCATGACTTGGAATGGAGAGCCTGGGATGTGGTCTTCCCTCCACTTGACCACCAAGATGTAGTTGCCCCGCTCCCTCAGCATGCAGCTTACATTGTACTGCAGGATGCCCAAGTGTTTGCCCAGAACCTCCTCACAGGGCACCTGAGGGCCATAAACGCCCACCAGGAGCATGTTCTTACCTGGGAAGAGGAGGGGAACAGCCAACAAGTGAGTCATGTATCCAAGCATCAGTGTTTTAATGTTTTCAGTATTCAAATGCTCCAGCATTACAGCAGTACACAGTGAGTTCCTTACTTCCATGGATGCAGACGCCCTCTTGCTTGCTCTCATTAGATTCACTGCCCGTAAAAGCGACAGCAGCCTAAACATTAAACTCAGCTCTAGCGCTCATCACTCTTGCTGTGTTACACTCTAAACGGTCCCTGAACAACATGACTAGGAGCAACAGTTCTATTGTTACAACAAGGGTCGAAAAATAATCAATTCTTCGATACATCGCAAATTCTCTCGAACGACTGTGTCGATGCAAGTAAGTTAATAATCTGAACTTTAAATATTAAATTAGTGTGTGTGTGTGTGTGGGGGGGGGAATTAAATACTTTGGAAAACCACATTTTGCTGGGTGAAAAACAACCTGTAATGTCATTCCTTTTCTTTCTTTTCTTTTTCTAAAAAAATGTTGCATTGGTAATGAGTTTAGAATTGAATCGTTGACCTCAGATTGAATCGTGCGGTGCCAGGAGATTCTCAGTGTCATCTGTGTCAAGTTAAGTGTGTTTATTATTTTCTGTTTTGTCATTTGGTCTTGTCATTTCCCGTTTTATTTTGAAATTAACTGTTTTCCCTTGTGTTTCAGCTTGTCCTTCCCATCCTCATGTCTCCTGCCTGGTGATTGTTAGCCCCGCCCCTGATTGTTTGCAGCTATTCCCCATTACCTAATGTATTTATGTGAGCGTCTCCCTTTGTTTTGTGCCAGTACGTTTTGTGTTATGCCACTGACCTACCAGCCTTCTACCACGTCCTCGTTTCCCGTTCCATGTCAGGTTGTCCTCCTTGTGTGTACTGTTTTGTTATTTTGTTACTTTGTTTGTCTTTCTCCCTGTGGTTTGTCGTTTAGCGTTTGTTCTGTGTAGCTGTAGAGATTTTCATCACCTTAAGTGATCGCCTTTAGTTAGTAGTTTTTTTTTGTGTTATCTGAGTCTTTTCCAGTTCCTCATTTTTGAGCGCCCTTAGTTTGTTACAGTGTATTTCGTCATCACAGTTTGCTCTTTAATTATCGCCGATTGGCCTGAGCCTTTTAGTTAGTTATCTTTATTTTTTCCTTTTCCCCTTTTGAGTAGATTTAGTCATTACAGATTAGAGTGCTTATCCCTCTCTGTACTGTTGTTGTTTTTTCTTTGTAATAAATCCTTGGTTGATACTTTGTTTTGGTGGAGTCTTGCATTTGGGTTTTTTCGTCGTGTCTGAGCCACGTTCTAACACCCAGCCCTGGTAGCTACAAGACAAAGTCAGCCAGTATCACTGCACATTACTGAGTGATGAGTCTTCACACTCTATCTGATGTGGCCAACTTAAGCCTCATCACTCCCATCACTGTTGGGGCGACGTGATATGCTTCTTTACATTGTGTTGCTTTTGACCCCAAACTGACTCCACTGTTAGCGCAGCTTAGATTTTGCAGTGTAATGTTGTTTATTAATGGATCTACGTTTACATCCTGCGTAGTCTGTTGACCAATCCCGTTGTTGTTCTACTGGAGTCTATATGTTTCTGAACCTTCCAACAGAGAAGCTGTTATGTGTTCATGTGCACAAAACCATCTCACATGTTCCTTACTGGCCTTGCTGCAGTCGACAGAGAAGTTTCCTCTCTGGCCTACAAAGGCCTTGCTGAGGCCGGGACCTCGGCTCAGCACCTCGCTGGTGTCAGAGTCAGGCGGCCTGGGCATGGCACTCTGGGTAAAGCTGCTGCTGGACGCCCTCACTACTGGATCCACTGTCAGGGTCGATGTTTCACTGGTGTTGGTGACATTCACCAGGCGAGGACCTAAGAGAGGGAGGAAAAAAAAATCTGTTATTACTATTATTTTTTTATAAATGTCACTGTGGTAGCTGGTAATTCTAAATGCTTTGAAGAGTAGGACAGCAAACAATTGTAAAACCAGGACTTTCCATGAAATGACTGTTCTACTTTCCAGGATGTCACAATGAACCTTCTTGGATTAAGCCTTTGTGTTTTCATGTAGCTAGAGGAAAGTTCCCACAGACTTGAGCTACTGCTGCCACAAAACAAAGCTGTCAAATGTGTCTTTGAGGTTTTATTATTATTTTGACACTCATTTGTCATTACATACTCTCAGTCATCACTTTACCAGTGACTTTGGCCTTGAAGGGACTGCCATTGATGTGGTTGGGTCCTCCATATTTGATGCTGATCACGTAGTTTCAAGGTGCCATGGGAATGTACTGCACCTTGTAGCCCTCAGGAACCTCCTTGCAGTCCATTTTGACCTTGGACGTACCCTCAGTGGTCACAGCCAGGGCCCCAGGACCTGCTTTAGTGTTGTTGATGGTGAACTCTGACTGGCTACCTGCAACATTACAACATAAAAAATACATATCAAGCCGTGGTTGTCACAGTGCTGTGGCTCTTTTGTTTGAAGTACAAAACCCTATAATGCTAAAAGTGTTGACATTTTATTATTCATTATTAACAGACAGACAGGTCACCCACCAGTCCAGCTCCATAGGCAGACACCAGACCGGGCTCTCCTGTCTGTCCTGGTTTTCCGACTCGGACCTGGAAAGGACTTCCTGGGATGTGAGAGCCGTTGAACTTGACGTCGATGGTGTGGACGCCATTTTCCCTGGGGATGAACCGGATAGCGTACTTGTCTGGAGGACAGGACAGAGGGGTTGGTCACCAAAGTCTCAGTATTTCTTTAGACCTCTTTAAGTGATCACATGTTGCCATGGAAACACTTGAAACACACTCAGACCTCTTTCCAGCTCAGTGACGACACACTCGTCCAGCGCTGCAGAGGGGCTGTGGACCTTGGCCTCTCTCTTTCCCTGCACTCCGTTCAGACGCACCGCAAAGGATGCTGGGTGATTCACCTTCAGACCAGACTCCTACGAGGTTCAACACACAGACAGTCTTCCTTCAAAACACAAACAGCACTCACTTTTATGAAGAAGTGCTGCAGCTCTGCTCTGCTCTCCATGTATTTCACTGTGTCTCACTCTCACCTGAGCTCCTGTTGGTGCAGCTTCAGCAGACAGAGACAGACAGGTCAACACACTGACACTGTACCACACACACTATCAGTGCTACAGTACAGAGTTTAAAAGAGTACATCATACAGTGCTCTCTGGTAGACAAACTCTGTCATTTATACATGACAATATAATATAAAAAATGTAAAGGCAGTTTCAATTAAAGACGGAGAAACCCTGGTCAAAGCTGCAGTTGGTAACTTTGAGCAAATATGGTAAAAAAAATATTTTCATAAAATTGTCACAATATCCTAAGTACATCAGACAGATGATAAAAAAAATGTATGATAGTAACTACTATCATGTTCGCTCAAAGTTACTAACTACAGCTTTATATAATATATTATGTATAGATATAGTATTACATTATAATACTCACAAACGTTGCAGTAAAGCAGATCTGCTCTGCAGCTTTTCTAACATCACCAGCAATATGAAAAAGGATGGGCAGTTTGAAACTCCCTCTTACATCTTCAAACACTGATGTGTTCATATTATTATTATTATCAGGCAGCAGAGCTCTGACGACTGAACTAGCAGACTCAGATTTATCAGGTTTGTCTCCAGACAGGAAACAAACTCCAGTCTCTAAAAGTACAGCAGCAGGTCTGCTGTAGTCCGCCTCCCTCTGCTGCAGCTAATCAACCAAGGAGCTAACGATGATGATGATGATGATGACATGCTGTTAAAAGCCTTTAAATGAAACACAAGAGAAACACCAGCAGTTCCACACCAGAGAGAGGAGGGATGACCACAGCCAGGCAAAACGGTGCAGAGGGCAGCTTTTTTGGCTTTCCAGCCACAATTAGTGTTTTTATACATACTTAAGGAGAAGTCCTCCTCCTTAAGTACCACCATCATAACATGATGCTGGATGAATGTCACAAATGAAAATTAGAGGCGTCATTACATTGCCATATTGTACTGAATATATAGCATAGTAATATGACCAAATTTTGTTGTTCTCTGATTCTTTGACCAATCAGACGGGACCCTCATCTTTAGGCATCTGATTGTCAATATCTTTATGCATGAGAATGAGGTATATAAGACTGAATGGCAGATGATATTTTTGGCCTTGTTTTGACAGAAAGAGTGAGGAAAGGTTGAAAGAAGATGACCTGCAGCGAGGGGCCGCTGTGTTCAGGACTCAGCCTTGGTACATGAGGCCCTACAGGGACGTTTGAGTGCTTTTTGTGTTCAGCTCTTAGTTTCCCTCCTGTTATTAGTAGTATGCTTAGTGCGTACTTTTCATAGCCAACTGAGTCAGTATTTCCTCTTTTGCTTTCTAGGTAATGTTAATGATTTTCCCTCTCGGCATTGAGAGTGGCTTTGATTTTTTTCCCTGGTAATAGTCGAGCGTAGAGAGTAGGGACTTCCTGGGCGCGCGCCTCCAACTCCCCGCTGGAACATTGTGCTCGATTATCTTGCTCACTTGAATAAAGACTTGTGTGAGAACTGTACAACTGTGTATGAGTCATGCGTCTGGGCTCCTGGCAATGGATCCTTGTCAAATTTGCTGTAATGTAACAGTTTTCTGAAAGGAGCCGAGACACTTTAATACTGTTTCTGTTCATTTATCGCAACTGATATAGTTATTGTTTTATTTTCCTTTTATTGTACAGCCTAAATGAAAAGTTAAAATATCAAGCAAGGTCTATTTCATGAAATATACTGTCCGAAGTTGAAAGAATTATCCATTTAATGTGTTAAGTGGCACAATCTAAAAGCTGTAATAAATATTTGTTTTGTTCTTGAGTAAAATTGCTGACTTTTGTCAGGTTTTGCTGCTTACTCCACATGGTTGTAAATTGTCTTGTCTTTGGGTTTGGTTGGACAAAATCACAATTCTGACCTCACTTTTGATATTTTTGAAGTTTTCTTACATTATATATAGTAAATGTCATAATTAATTAGTGGTAAATGAAAGTAACCAATAGTTAGAGCCATAGCACGTCCTCCAAAAAGCATGAATCTTCTCCAATTTTCATTCTGCATGGTTTCCTTTAGTGCCTCCTTCAAGCCAAAGTGTCCACTTCACAGAGAAACGGTGTGTTTGCCTGGCTGTGGTCACATCCATGATGAGGCCAGTTGCATAAACAGAATTCAAACTTTAACCTGATTATCGGTTCAAATGAATGGGCTCGACTGATCTGTACTATTTACTGGTGCTGCTTAGCCTGATGATGAACTCATGAACTCATCTAAAAAGTGCTGAGTGTCCAAAAGTACTTTCTTCTTGTTTCTGCCATCACAAGTGGGACTAAAATCAACGTTAAATCTGTGTGAATAAACATGAACCCATCTCAGTCGAACCATCACACCCGATTCATCTGCTCTGTATTAGTACAGAACCTATCACGTTTTTATGCAACTGTGCCTCAGAGCCCTTGAGCAAGGCCGGGCCGGCTGGTTGTGGAGGTGCCTCCTCATGCCTCACCTGAAGGCCGGTAACAGTAAGGCGCCGAGCGTTGTTTGCTGGAGCGACAACAGGAACCAGGTAGGGTGTCATACCTGTCAAGTTAAGTGTGTTTATTATTTCAGTTTTGTCATTTGGTATTGTCATTTCCTGTTTTATTTTGAAATTAATTGTCTTCCCTTGTGTTTCAGCTTTACTCTTCCTGCCCTGTGTTTCCCTGTCTGGTGATTGTCAGCCCCGCCCCTGATTGTTTCCAGCTGTTCCCCATTACCTAGTGTATTTATGTCTGCGTCTCCCTTAGTTTTGTGCCAGTACGTCTTGTGTTCCTGTACCAAGTCTACCAGCCTTTCTCCACGTCATCGTCTCCTGTCAGGTTACCCCCTTTTTGTCAGAGATTGTTTGTTCACCGAGCTGTTTCTTCGTTTCTGTGATTGTCTTCCTCATGTTTGTCTGCCAGAGTAGTTAGTCTTCTGTGTTTAGTGTTCTCTGTGTTTAGATTGTTCCTCACACTTTTGTGAGCGCTTTTTGTTAATAGTATTACACCTATTGATCCTCACCATTTGTGAGCGTTTTGTTTTGTTTTGTTAATGATAAGTCTCCCTTTTTCCTCACCTTTGTGAGCAACCTCAGTTTCCCTTTTTCCCCAGCAGTAGTGTTTAGCAATTATTAGCCAGTGTCAGGGTGATTTGGGTTGTAGTTTTCATAGCTTTTCTCCTGAGTTTATTTTGTAATTTCTATAGCCTTGATGGATGTTTTATGTTGTATTTCCAGGTAGCCAGGTTAGAGTGTCCATCCCTCCCTGTACCGTTGTTTTCTGTTTATTTATTAAAAACTTTTGTTGATACTTTGCTTTGAGTCGTGCTTTTGGGTTCTACTTCCTGTGTTTGCTGCCAAGTTCTAACAGAACGTACTGGCCAGGATGAACCCAGCCGACTCCAGTCAGCTCAGGGATCTAGTCGTGTCCCATGGTGACAGACTCTCTAAGCAGGAGGAGCAGGCTGCCATTTTGGGCCGTAATGTCGCTACCCTGTCCTCGCATCAAGAGGAGTTTAGACACACCATGACAGCTCAGGTCGACGCACTAGCTAGCAACATGCGCGACCTACTTAGCTACCTCCATGCTCAGCCTTCAGCTCCCCTGCCTCCTGCCATCCCTAGTCAGAGTCTGCCGGCTGCTAGTCCACCTGTGGTGGTTCACTCACCCCCTCGCCTAGCCCCCCCAGAAAAGTTTGCTGGCGAGTCTGAACTGTGCAGACCTTTCCTGGTTCAATGTGATCTGCACTTCAAGATGAACCCTGATGCCTTCCCCACACCACAGTCTCGGGTTGCATTCATAACATCCCACCTGACAGGAAGGGCGGCAGCATGGGCCACTACAGAGTGGGCTTGGGACTCAGCGCTTTGCTCGTCACCAGAACAGTTTATTGCCGAATTACGCAAGGTTTTTGACCATTCACGACCGGGAAGGCAGGCAGCCCGGGCACTCAAGAGACTCTCTCAAGGCAATAGCACAGTTGCTGATTATGCTATTCAATTTCGCCCACTAGCTAGGGATAGTGGCTGGGGGGAACCCGCCCTGGTGGAGGCATTTTTGGATGGACTCAATGATCAGATCCACGACCAGCTCGGACCCCAGGATCTGCCTGATGACCTCGAGGCGGTGATGGAGGCGGCCATCCGGACGGACAACTGGATACGGGATCGTCGGTACCGCCGGCGTGGAGCACCGGGGACCCACACCGTACGGGTGGTAGGACTGGCAGCATCTGGCGACAGTGGACAGCGTACTACCCCGGATCACCAGACGGAGCCCATGCAGGTTGGTCGGGCCGACTCACCCCTGAGGAGCGTCAGCGGCGTCTCCAGCAGGGCTTGTGCTTTTATTGCGGGCAGCCCGGTCACCGTCTCAGTGATTGCCCGGTCAAGGTCAACCACCCAGGCAGCCTCCAAGGAACGAGCCGCTCGCCAGCTGACACAGGTAACGTGCTCAGTGGGTAACCAGGTATTGTCTCAAGGGGCGCTAATTGACTCGGGGGCCGACGAGAGTTTAATGGACTGGGGGGTGGTCCGGGCCTTGGGTCTGAAAACTGAGACTTTGTCACATCCCCTCGAGGCTAATGCCTTGAATGGGAATAAACTGTTCAGAATAACTCATGTCACAGAACCGGTAATGCTCAGAATTGACAACCATCACGAACAGTTAAGATTTCATGTGTTCAATTCAGAGAATCATGCCATTGTATTGGGTTACCCATGGTTGTGCAGTCACAATACTGTGATAGACTGGAAATCGGGGTTGGTGAAGGGGTGGTCGGAAAAGTGTCAGAGTCATTGTTTGATCAGTAACAAGCAGGTCATAGTGGGCGGTGTAGGAGCACCTGAAGTGACGTCCACAGAGGACAATGTTGATTTATCTGCTGTACCCCCATGTTATCATGACCTAGGCCAAGCCTTTAGTAAGGCGAAAGCCACCTCTCTGCCTCCCCACAGACCCTATGACTGTGCCATAGAGCTGCGAGCGGGGGCGGTCTTGCCCAAGGGGAGGCTCTACTCCATCTCCGGCCCAGAAAGAGAGGCAATGGACAACTACATACAGACCTCCCTCCAGACGGGCATCATCAGGCTGTTCTCCTCCCCGCTGGGAGCGGGCTTCTTCTTTGTGGGGAAGAAGGATGGGTCGCTCAGGCCTTGCATTGACTACGCTCCACTAAACGACATCACCATCAAGAACAGGTACCCCCTCCCTCTCATGTCAGCTGCTTTCGAGCAGTTACAGGGCGCTAAGATTTTTACCAAGTTGGATTTACGCAATGCTTACCATCTGGTACGCATTAGGGAGGGGGATGAATGGAAGACGGGCTTTAATACCCCGTCAGGACACTATGAATACCTGGTGATGCCTTTTGGTCTTTCCAACGCCCCAGGGGTATTTCAGAACTTGGTTAACGATGTCTTGAGAGAATACCTGAACAAGTTTGTATATGTCTACATTGATGACATTCTAATTTTTTCCCCGATCCAGAAACTCATGTGCAACATGTGCGCCAAGTGTTAAGCAAACTATTTGCTAACCAACTGTATGTTAAGGCAGAAAAGTGTGAGTTTCATGCCGAATCAGTATCTTTCCTGGGCTTCATCATAGCCTGTGGGTCGATACAGATGGATCTGGCTAAAGTAAAGGCTGTTGCAGAGTGGCCAATTCCGAATAACCGAAAGAAGGTTCAGCAATTCTTAGGATTTGCAAACTTTTACCGTCGGTTCATTCGGAACTATAGCTCCATCGCTGCTCCTCTGCACACATTAACCTCTCCACAGACCCCTTTCCAGTGGACCCCGGCAGCAGATGCTGCTTTCCGGCAGCTCAAGGCTCGATTTACATCAGCCCCCATTCTCTCGGAACCAGATCCTACCAGGCAGTTCGTGGTGGAGGTGGATGCATCAGATGTGGGGATAGGGGCGGTGCTATCCCAAAGGTCAGAGGTTGACGGCAAGATGCATCCCTGTGCATTCCTATCCAAGAAATTAACTTCGGCTGAGAGAAACTATGACGTGGGCAACAGAGAGCTGCTGGCGGTTAAGGTGGCGCTAGAGGAGTGGCGTCACTGGCTGGAGGGGGCCCAGCAACCTTTCTTGGTCTGGACGGATCACAAAAATCTGGAGTATATTCGACAGGCTAAGAGACTGAATTCTCGCCAAGCCAGGTGGTCTTTGTTTTTTAATCGTTTCAACTTCTCTCTTTCTTACAGGCCGGGGAGTCAAAATGTCAAGCCTGATGCTCTATCACGTCTGTACGACCCCAAGCCTGCTGCCAAGACGCCTGAACCTATTCTGCCACGCAACTGTGTGGTAGGAGCAGTATCTTGGCCAATAGTAAATGAGGTGAAACAAGCCAATGGGGAGAACCCGCCACCAGAGGACTGCCCTCCCAACAGGCTGTTTGTGCCTGAGGGGCTGCGGTTTCAGGTGGTACATTGGGCCCATACATCTCGCCTCACTTGCCATCCTGGTGTTAAAAGAACCCTGTTTTTCATTCGTCAGCAGTTTTGGTGGCCGACTATGGAGAAGATTGTCAGGGAGTACATAGAGGCGTGTCCCATCTGTGCCCGTAACAAGTCTGCAGCGCAGAAACCAGCAGGTCTCCTCCAGCCTCTTCCCACACCCAGCCGGCCATGGGCCGCCATCGCTTTGGACTTCGTCACGGGGGCTTCCCAGCTCTAATGGTAACACAGCTGTCCTCATGGTGGTGGACAGATTTTCGAAAATGACACACTTCATTGCCATGCCTAGGTTGCCGTCGGCCAAGGAGACGGCTGAGGTTATGTTCAGTCGGATTTTTAGTGTCCATGGATTTCCCAATGACATTGTTTCTGATAGAGGACCACAGTTCGTGTCAAGATTCTGGAGGGAGTTGTGCAGCCTTATTGGGGCTACCGTGAGCCTTTCCTCAGGCTATCACCCCCAGTCCAATGGACAAACTGAAAGGTTAAATCAGGTACTGGGGACCTGTCTGCGTTGTCTGATCACCCAAAATCCCTCTTCGTGGAGTAAGCTTCTTCCTTGGGTTGAGTATGCCTAGAACTCCCTGCCATCAGCAGCCACCAAGATCTCACCTTTCCACTGTGTTTATGGATATCAACCGCCTGCCTTTCCCGACATGGAGAAGGAGGTCTCTGTCCCGTCTGTTTATGCTCTGGTCCGGCGGACTCATCGGGTGTGGGAAGCTACTCGCAGGGTGTTGCAGCGCAGCATGGTGGGCATGAAAAAAGCAGCAGACCGTCGGAGACGACCGGCACCAGCCTACCAAAACGGCCAGAGAGTGTGGCTGTCTACCCGTGATCTTCCACTGCGGGAAACCTCCAAGAAGTTGGCACCAAGATTCATCGGTCTGTACCCCATCACCAGGGTGGTCAATCCGGCGTCGGTTCGACTGCGCCTTCCCCGCTCCCTGAAGGTGCATCCCACATTCCATGTCAGCAGAGTAAAGCCAGAAAGGGTCAGTCCGATGGTTCCCACTTCCCGACCCCCACCTCCCCCCCGTATCATTGATGGAGGACCTGCTTATACTGTCCGGAGACTTTTGGCTGTCCGCAACAGGGGGCGGGGAAGACAGTTTCTGATAGACTGGGAGGGGTACGGACCAGAGGAGCGGGAGTGGAAGCCAGCGTCGTTCATTCTGGACAAACCTTTAATCACTGACTTTTACCTGAGGCACCCTGAGATTCCTGGGCCGTCTGGTGACGACCCTTAAAGGGGGGGTACTGTCATACCTGTCAAGTTAAGTGTGTTTATTATTTCAGTCTTGTCATTTGGTATTGTCATTTCCTGTTTTATTTTGAAATTAATTGTCTTCCCTTGTGTTTCAGCTTTACTCTTCCTGCCCTGTGTTTCCCTGTCTGGTGATTGTCAGCCCCGCCCCTGATTGTTTCCAGCTGTTCCCCATTACCTAGTGTATTTATGTCTGCGTCTCCCTTAATTTTGTGCCAGTACGTCTTGTGTTCCTGTACCAAATCTACCAGCCTTTCTCCACGTCATCGTCTCCTGTCAGGTTACCCCCTTTTTTGTCAGAGATTGTTTGTTCACCGAGCTGTTTCTTCGTTTCTGTGATTGTCTTCCTCATGTTTGTCTGCCAGAGTAGTTAGTCTTCTGTGTTTAGTGTTCTCTGTTTAGATTGTTCCTCACACTTTTGTGAGCGCTTTTTGTTAATAGTATTACACCTATTGATCCTCACCATTTGTGAGCGTTTTTGTTAATGATAAGTCTCCCTTTTTCCTCACCTTTGTGAGCAACCTCAGTTTCCCTTTTTCCCCAGCAGTAGTGTTTAGCAATTATTAGCCAGTGTCAGGGTGATTTGGGTTGTAGTTTTCATAGCTTTTCTCCTGAGTTTATTTTGTAATTTCTATAGCCTTGATGGATGTTTTATGTTGTATTTCCAGGTAGCCAGGTTAGAGTGTCCATCCCTCCCTGTACCGTTGTTTTCTGTTTATTTATTAAAAACTTTTGTTGATACTTTGCTTTGAGTCGTGCTTTTGGGTTCTACTTCCTGTGTTTGCTGCCAAGTTCTAACATAGGGGCTGTCAGCTATGTGCTGCTCGTTGAACTTCACTGAAATTTCATAGTCACCTGCAGAGGAGGAGGGTGGTGACATCACTCAGAAAGTCAAAGAGACGCTACAACAGACAGTCATTAGGGTAAACTGTGTATGTGTGTTTCTCTACCAGGGTCCTGAGCGATGTAAGACACACCACAGGATCCGTCTTTACGGTCATCGAAGGACATCTCAGCCCTGCTGGGTCCCTCCACGGCAATGGACAGACCGCCGGCACCAGCCTCCCTGGTCCAGATACTGAACTCAGCTAGAGAGAGAGAATACAGGATAACTGAAAATCCACAACTAGGGGTGCAACGATTAGTCAATGACAGATGCAGCTTCTGCTCACTACAAAATGTACTTTTCTTTTTGAGTAAGCTCAACAGCTTTGGGGTTGTTTGCTTTTATTGCTACTATTTGAGTGTCATTACTTTACATTAAAAAAATTATACTGTCCTTGATTTTAAACGGACAAAAATTTAATAAAGTTATTTTTAATTTTGTGGCAGCCTGAGCAGAGTTCATAAATATTTCTGAATGATAGTAGTCATCTATATGTTACCTGGAGCTGAATTTAAAAGCCGATGGCCGAATAAGAGCCACAGAACAGGTGTACACTTCATAATTCTACTGTCGAGTAATCATGTAGAGAGGTTAGCCGAATATCAAAATAATCGTTAGTTGCAGCCCTATTCACACCACAGACCACAAGACAAAGACAAAATGGCTCTCAAATTTTGGTATCTATCCTTTTGACGCCATCATCAATGCACAAATCCAGATTGAGTACTGGTTGGGCAAATATTTTACATATTGATCTGTCCACTGTTACAATGCAGGGGAATACAAGGGTTCAGTAAGTGTAGAATATCTATGATAAACAATGTTTGGATAGTTATTCAGCTTCATGTAGACATTTAAAAAAAGATGCAGACAGTTTTACAATCTGACACCATAAAGTTCAGTTATTTTTACAAACCAGTGACTAAGAGCATGCTTCAGTTGAAATGATACAGTTCTACTTTTTTATGTAAGCCCAGCTTTTAGTCTTTGCCTGCTCTACCCTGTCTGTGGCACTCAACCTGCCACTGAAGGTCAGTCATCTCCTTAATGAGCTGGACTTTATTCTATCAGGAGGAAACTACACATACTGTATGTTAATGTCACTCAGTGCAACAGAGTGGTTCAGTGATGTGTTTCATAGCAACAATGGAGCTCTATGGCACAGAGCAAGAAGATATAGAAGATATATCAGGCTTCAGACACATAGATTCATTGATAATAATAAAAGAATACAGAATCAGGGTTCCCACGCATCCTGGAAAACCTGCAAAGTTATTTTTATTTACCCTCCCCATGTCCTGTGAGTGAATGCAAACGGGTTAAAAGTTTGTTAAAGTTAGTTTTAAACCATTTGCTTGAACAATTTTCCAGGATAATTTAACTGTTTCCAGGACATTTTGCCTTTTTTCTCATTTTCCATGTTTTCCATGACTGGAAAATTGGTCAATGTGGGGGGTACCTGGCTCTCCTGCCTCTGCTCCCTCCAGTCCCGTACCTCCTGCTCTCACCTTGGTGGCCCCGCCCTCTCCCAGGGGCCCCACAGTGAACTGAAAGGGGCTGCCCGGCACATGCACGTCTCTGTACTGATGTCCTGCACGTCGAGTGCTGCAAAAACAAAATTTAATTATCTCCTTCTGAAGCTGGAAGTGGTAGTGAAGAGAGAGAGGAGACAAGGACGAGAGAAATATGAACCAGCTACATGTGATGTTGCAAACCTTGTGTTGTCAACCCAACATTTTTCCCCCCAAGGGCTACAACACACCCTCCACCCTGGCACCGCCCGCCGAGTCAGGGGCACCAGTGACCCAAACACCCCTCACTGCCCTCGTCCCACCCGCCCACATCAGACCAGAGAGGCCGGAGATGAAGCGCACATGACCCAGGGAGAGGCTTTGATCCTGGACAACGGCAGAGGAATGAGTCCTTCCACAGTTGGATCTTCCAGACCACCAGAGGGAACGAGAGGAGGTGTGAGAGAGGAGCTGCTGAGACAAGGCCAGGAGGAAAGAGGGGAGGACGACGGAGAGGTGGAGAAAGAAGAGAGGAATGATTGGAGACACGGGAGGACAAAGTAAGAAGAAGCCAAGAAGGAAACAAGGGGGATGTGATGGAGAAGAGGGACGAAAGAAAGAAACAAGAAGAGAGAGAAATGAAGAAATGCAGACGAAAGATTAAGGAAGGAAAAGGAAGGTAGGAGAGAGGGTGACACAAAGGGAGGATGGAAGAAGAGGGAAAGAAAGAAAAGAGATCGAGAAAGACAAAACTGACACATGGACTACAATCTACAGAGCAGCAGTAAGAAACGAGACAGAAACCAGAGAAATGGAAGGGCTTCAGACAGTTTTAGAAAAGGAGGAGCAGCTCCGATACCGCAGGTGTTTTCAGTCTCCAGATCTCAGCCGGACAGAACGAGTTCAGGAGCCACTCACTTTTTTTCCCCCTCACTTTTCCATCAACAAAACAACCAGAGACACCCTGCTGTTACCACCTGAGATGGTTACAGGTGACGGAGAAGACCAAAGCCACTGCAAACACCAGCCGGCCAATCACAAGCCTTCAGATGAGCAAGGTAAGAAAGTGTGTGTGTGCGTGTGTGTGTGTGTGTGTACCTGGTAATTTCAGACTGAGGTCACACATAACTCCCCACACGGGCGACAGATGCTGCCCTCTGTCGCCGGGTGATGCTCTCTCTGATACGACCCTCCCCAGTCACGCTCACTGTGAATGACTTCCTGTTGATAAACACATATTAAAAAAAATATTTGTATAAAAATATTCAAAATTCAAGAGATTTGTCACATGCATAATTGAAGATGTACAACAGCGACTCTGCCAACTGTGTATTTGGTAAACATAAATAAATGTAAACAAAGCAAGAGGCAGCCCCTAATGCCTGGAACTGGGATTCAGGAACTGTCTGACCTCTATAGAAATAAAAATATAGCCCGACATTTAAAAAAAAAAAATAACAAAAACTGCATGTACATAATAAAAGAAATGGTAAAAGAAATATTAATACTGGAAGCTGTTCTAAAAAGTGGCATACAAACAGTTGAAAAATAGAGAATCTATAAATCTGCTGGATGCAAAATCTCTCCTACTTCACTATGACACTGTTATTTTTTTTTTTTTTTAACCTGGGACGTGTTCCTCTGAGAAGCGGATTGAGACAATGTAGTTTCCTGGTTCAGTAGGACAGTAGGTGACTCTGCATGTCCCGTCCTCCATGTCCTCCGTCTGGATGTCCACCTTACTGGACCTTCGATGGACAGAGCCAGGCCACCATAACCTGCACACAGGGTATATCTGAAGCTAACGCTAGCTGGCTAACGCCAGAAACAGGCAGCAGACTGACTTTTTTTGTGTTGCCTAATCTCAGCAAATCACTTGGTGAGAACAATATCATCACAGTGTTGTAATGAACACAGTAACAGAACACTAAACCACTGCACTTCGATCATCTGAAGCCCTCCATACTGACCAGCCTCCCGCGTGTCAACCACACAGCTGGAGTTGTTGAAGGTAGTTCCGGACGTGGCCATCACCATGAGCTTCGACCTGGCTGGCGTCTCCGATCTTAGACTGGACGACCAAAACGGTGATAGGACTGTTGGCAACATGGCTGCCGTTCTTCAGGATGCTGACCAGGTGTTCACCCACCTCCCAGGGGATGAATGAGATACCTGGACAGAGAGGAGGGGGAGAGAAAGACAATTTGGAAGGAATGACAGAGGAGGAGATGGAGTGTGTGTGTGTGTGTGTGTGTGTGTGTGTGTGTGTGTGTGTGTGTGTGTGCATGTGTGTGTGTGTGTGTGCGTGTGTGTGTGTGTGTGTGTGTGTATGTGTGCGTGTGTGTGTGTGTGTGTGTGTGTGTGTGTGTGTGTGTGTGTGTGTGTGTGTGTGTGTGTGTGTGTGTGTGTGTGTGTGTATGCGTGTGTGTGTATGTGTGTGTGTGTGTGTGTGTGTGTGTGTATGCGTGTGTGTGTGTGTGTGTGTGTGTGTGTGTGTATGTGTGTGTGTGTGTGTGGACGTGTTTTGCCGAACATATGGGGACATAAGTCTGATAACACACTCACATTGTGGGGACTCACGCTGACAATGTGGGGACTCACCGTACTTATGGGGACAAAGTGCAGGTCCCCATAATGTAAACTGTTAGATTTCAGGCTGAAGACTTGGAGAACATTTAATGTTACTGTAAGGTTAGACTTTGGTTAGGGTTAGGATTAGGATTACATGGGTAGTGGATATGGTTAGGGTCAAGGGAAGTGTCTAGAAAATGAATGCAAGTCAATGTAAAGTCCCCACAATACACAAATACACAGCTGTGTGTGTGTGTGTGTGTGTGCGTGTGCGTGTGTGCGTGTGTGTGTTACCGATGTGATTGTTGGACAGCCTCTTCAACAGGCAGGACAGCGCCTTGATGCTGGCGGTCAGCAGGCTCAAGTCCGTCTCACTGATGTCGAGAGAGAAATCTGCCGCCGAGCCAAGTTTGACCTGAGAACGCCGCTGGTCGTCCTCTGAAACACAGACAGAGCCTAGCTCTTACACTTTATTTCTGTTATGAACTTAAAACAAATCCTGTCCTATCTGTGTTCAACCTATTTTGTATAAAGGAAGGTAGAAATCAGAATGAAACACACTATCGATCATGAATAATCTGCCTGTTTGTGTAACATGTCTGTGGGTTTTGGTGTTGCAGTCTAACCTGTGATTTTGGCAGTGAACGGGCTGCCGGCGATGTGCTTGCTGTTGTATTTGACCAGGATGTTGTAGTCTCCGGGCAGAGTGGGCAGGTAGCTGACGCTGCACGTCCCGTCCTTGTTGTCCACACAGCTGATCTCTGCTTTGGATGGACACTCGATGGCTAAGTCCAGACCCCCTGATTGTATTGGAAAGAGGATGGCATCAGTAAAAATGAAAGCCTTGTGAGGACACGCTGCCCTCTCCGTCTTAGTGAAATTTGATGACTTTGGGTTTTGTTAATCAGACAAAACAAGACAGTTAAAGTCACACTGAAACAGAAGAGCAGGATTTAGATGTTTCAGTGGACATGGCTGAGTGAGTACAGGCTAATACAGATCTGGGGTGAGTCTCCAGACCTCTGTTATAGTGATTTTCCACAGGCGCGGTACGGTACAGTACAGTACGGCACGGCTCTACATGGTTGTGGCTCTTTCCCATTAGTACCTGGTACTAGGTACTTTTTTCGTACCTCCTCAGCTCTGGTTCCAAGCGAGCTGAAGCGACTGGATTGGATGCGTGATGTCCGACTAGCCTGTAAAAGCCAAACACTCTCTTCTTTCGCTCTGTGTGACAAAAAGCCACAGAGCGAGCAACAAATACATTATCGCTTCGGTGTTTGTGACAGTAGTGTTGTTGTTCTTTTTCCTGTGTTGCATGTAAATGATGTCGTGACATGACATGCCGTACCGTGCCGTTAGTGTGCATGGAAAAGCGCCATTACATCGAGAGGAAGAGGGACAGAATAAACTGGAGCATAACAACGCTTTTTGGAAATATCAACACACATGGAGACACGTCACATCAGGGGAAAAAGACGCTCTCACTTCAGCTTCACTTTAAAGCCCAAATGAATAATTTCTTATTCTAGAAAATAACTGGCATATCAATGATGTATTTTACACCTAACCCATCTGTCTGAAAAAACACACACAAAACTAAAACTGCTGATCTGGATGAACTCAGGAGGCCAACAGCTTTCATTTTACATCTTTAAAAAGCCTTGTCCCCCCATCTTCCATTTAATGTTTGTGTTGAATAGCTCCCAGTAATATATTATTATTGTTATCTTCAAATTCCAATGTCTTCAATATTATCACTACTGATTCTGTTGCAGCCTCAATGTGCCACTTTTACAACACAGCTCCTTCTGCTGTTCTATCTCTGCAGCTCTGCTGCTTCTGCAGCTAACGTACCTTCAGCGGCGTCCTCTGTGAAGACGGTGAACGTGGCCATCTTGTTGGCGACGCCGTAGCTCAGACCAGGATCATAGGCTGAGACATGAGGACTACTGGCATTGTTCACATAGAACTGAAGAGGAGACTCTGCAGTACACAAACACCAAAACACATTAAAACTGCAGGAGGAGTATCATTACATCATTCAGGTGTTTTATGAGTACAGTGACACAGTCCTGAGCTCACCTCCATCACCTGTGAGTCTGATTGTTTAAACATCATGACGGCAGAGTCAGATTTATTTTGTATATTTAGTGTGTGTGTGTGTGTGTGTGTGTACTGACCTGGGATGTGTGTGCCATTGTATTTGATGTGCATCTCGTGCAGGCCGGCCTCAGTGGGTGAGTACTGCACAGTGACCGTCCCATCCAGGTGTCAGAGATCAGCGGCTGAGCTGATTTACCTGAAGCCATCAGCACCTCACCTGAGAGAGAGAGAGAGAGAGAGAGAGAGAGAGAGTTAAAGACACACATACGCTGTGCAGTATATTCTTTTTCATATTTCCATGTGGCCTTTCTCTTATCACTTTTATGTATTACTGTATGTGCAGCATGGCTCTATATTTCTTGGCCAGCCCACATCTCATTTCCAGATTGAAAAATTTCAACAACTACTGGATAAATTGTGTTTTGTTTCTTTAGCGCCACCTTGAGGTTGATTTTCATGTTCTTTTGAGTTTTTCAAAAAGACAATTTTGGGGCATTTTGCCTTTTATTCTCTGACGGTGCTAGTTCTGAGCGAAGGGACAGATTCAAACCCAGGCTGCTGGGGTAAGGACCCTCTCTACCAGGTGAGCTACTGAGGCGCAACATTTGTAGTTTTTAGTGAAATCTCTTGAAAATTACTGGGTGTATTAGCACTAATCATACCCTCACATACCCTGTCTGGAAGAATATTGTGATCCCTTAACTTTCATCTAGTGGAGCGTTTTTCAAAGAGTATGGGCCTCCCTCTATGTCATTATCAGCCCCTGCTGTACTTCTGCACTAATGACTCAGTCTGTTGTCTCACCTGTGATTTCACCCTTCCTGAAGGAGAACGGTATCACCATGTCGAACGGCCTGAAGCCGCTCCCGTTAACGCTGCTGCTGATTGGTTCCTGGGTGTCTGACACCTGGAGAGGACAGAAACACATGGACAGCTTAACGCCTCTATTCATCAGCATTAAAACAACTTCCTGTTCCCGCCAACCTAAATTAAAAACTAGAAACATGCTGCTACTGCAACCAAGCCTCACCCACAGAGGGGCATCCTGGGAAGGGAAGCGCGACAGAGCAGAAAAGAAAAAAAGAGGATGATGATGATGATGATGAGGCAGCTCTGTGATGCAGCCACAGCCATGAAGAGTGCACTGAGGAAGAGGAGAAAGAGAGGCCACTGCAACGAGGAGGGAAAAACCATGAGAAGTACTCAAAATGCCCGTAACCATAGCAACGCCTTCTGCAACATCTTTCAGATACCTGGGTGTGGGAGGTCTGTGTCTATCATATGTTAGCTTAAAAGATTAATTATTAGGGCTGTCAAGATGTGTGAACACGATTAATCAGCGTTAACATGGCAGCATGTGCATCAGTAACTCTACTTAGACAAACTGCCTGAAATGTGTCTCAGGAAAGAGGACATGGGCAACTGTGGCAACTGGTGGAGAAAACTCCATCGACTCCTACAGCCTCTTCCGAGATCACAGGATCCAGTTTCCAGTGAGCAGGAGGTGAAACCACAGCTTTACCTTTTCACATCGACAGTCACCTGTTCCTAATCCTGACACTCTGGCAACACATTACAGGCAGCTCGTTCAAGTAGAGCGAGCATCACACAAATTAATATCGACAGCCCTAATTATTATTAATATAGTGTGTTTGAGGCTTTTTTTTGAGTGTGTGTGTGTGTGTGTGTGTGTGTGTGTAGGGGTACCCAGGCTCTGGGAACAGCCTGTTGTTGCAGTTGAGACGTCTGCTCTTGGATCATGGGTACCTCATCAGTAGGCTGAAGACATGACAGTTAGGGTTAACATTGTGAACACGCGCGCACACACACACGCACGCGTGCTCACGCACACACACACACACACACACACACACACACACACACAGAGCTGTGGCTTGGTGGGTAAATCCTGGACTGTAAAATGAAGGCGAAATGTCAACAAGTGAATCTGAAACCAAACAGCCATCTCTTAGAGCATTAACAGACATTTTCGGCAGAAGGATGTCATAACTCTCATGTAGTTACGGTCAAAGTTATTTTTTTTTTCCATGTTGTACCTGCATGGATAAAAACCAGCTGCTTCCTGGAACAACAAGAAATGCATAAACAATTTGAAGCTCTCGAGATTTGTAGTTTAAAGTATGGCCCTTTAAAAGCTGAAGCACACTCCAGCCCCCATGTCTTTGGGAAAATCTTGACTCCCTCAGGTCACGTGTACCCATTTTGGATCCCTAGTCAAAGCGTAATGAACACAATTCTGCATCCTGCCTCACCATGACTTTGAAGGGACTGCGTGGGATGTTTTGGGCGGCAGTAGCTCAGTCTGTAGTGACTTGGGCTGGAAATCGGTGGGTCGCCAGTTCAAGTCCAGGTCTGACCAAATGTGGAGAGTGGACTGGTAGCTGGAGAGGTGCCAGCTCCTCCTATCCAGGCTCGGGGCGCCTGGATAAGGGGCAGCCCCCTCACTCTGACACCTCTCCTCTAATGCATGTGCATGTGTGTTTCATAACTTCTGTGTGATGTGCAACTGAAAAAAATATACTAACAGAGTGAAAAAATGTAATTTCCCTCACTGAGGGATCAATAAAGGAATTCTTCTTCTTCTTCTTTTCCCCTTCAAAGCGGACGTAGATGACGTCGTTTCCAGGCGCCGGTGCGGTGTAGAAAATGTCGAAGGTGCCGTCCTCGTTCTCCAGCACCTCAGCCTCCACCTCGCTGCCGTCAGGCTGGACCACCACACAGCTCACCTTCCCCTTCCCAGCAGCCTTAGCGTTCACCACCAGGCCCAGCTCCTCGCCAATGGCCACTGTGGGACCCACACCTGGACCTGGGGAGGAGGGGGAGGACATTTTAGTAGATTTGCTTTT
>CM056552.1:24772514-24831166 GCA_029721515.1 Synanceia verrucosa | reverse complement strand
CCGACATCCAGATGCCCTTTGACCCCTCTAAGGTGGTGGCGTTGGGTTCAGGCCTGAAAAGAGCTAAGGTGAGCATCTGATGACAGAAGTTGATTTGTGAATTAAGTTGCAGCAGCTCTGATCTGAGCCTCTGACCCTCACAGTGTGAAGCTAAACCGGCTTGTTGTGTCTGCAGGTTGGAGAGACCAGTGTGGTGAATGTGGACTGTTCCCGGGCCGGACCGGGACAACTCAGCCTGGAGGCCATACCAGACTCATCCCCAACCAGTCCGACTGGGTCTGCTCCAGGCTCTGGTAACACAGCATGTTTCATCATTCATCAGTATCCAGTCTGCACACTGTCAGCTGTAAATGAGTGCACCAGTGCTTGTGAGGCCATGTGTTAGTGTTTCTCTACTCTTTTAAAGTGATCCAGTAGCTGGTAGATAAATTTCCTTTTCTGTAAAGACTTGAAACTTGCTGCCTATCAGTAATCATTCAGTCAACATCATGTTAGTTTGACATTTTGGGTAATGTGTTTTTGATAAGATCTTATCCTTAAATATAACTGTGGAATCAGGGGAAACAGTTATCCTGAATGTCAAATGACCTCAAAGCTCACTAATTAACACATTTTATCTTTTTATTTTACATACACATTTTATCAGGGGTTATACTGTATGTTGGACTAAGAAACAATCTGATGCATGACATATAATTTGCTGTTAGTTTGCAAGAAGCCAGATATGACCTGGGGTCCTAGTTGAGCCAAGTCCAAGTGATCTTCGGTCCAGTCTGCTCTCAGGACCGTCTGTGTGTCTAATATGAGAGTGGACTCTGAGAATAATGTTTGGGATATTGACTGTTCTGAGATGTGAACTTACAAACAAGACTGTTTGTTGCAGGTCTGAAAGCGAAGACGGAGGTGGTTGACAATGGAGACGGGACATACACAGTGACCTACGTCCCCCTGACCTCCGGCATGTACACACTGCTGCTGAAGTATGGAGGCAAGGCCGTCCCCGGCTTCCCTGCCAAAGTGATGGCGGACCCTGCCGTTGACACCTCCAAGGTCAAAGTGTTTGGACCCGGAGTGGAAAGACAAGGTGTGGTATGGTCCGTTGTGTTTGGTTTGAGGAAAGGTGGCAAATTACTTATGTTCCTTCTTTTCAAAGATAACCAAATTAACATCTTCAAACAACATTGTTCCCATTTTAGCATATGAGGTCATTTGATAGATTTTTATTCAAACCTATGCTCATCCCTCCTCCAGCTGTTTTCAGAGAAGCCACCACATCGTTCACAGTGGACGCCAGTCCTCTGACACAGCGAGGAGGAGACCATGTGAAGGTGGAGGTCAAGAACCCGTCCGGAGCGCTGACTGACTGTCAGATCACAGACAAGGCGGACGGCACCTACAACATAGAGTACACGCCTTTTGAGAATGGTAAGCACATCTGCTGCACCTGTGTTCTTTACCACAGCCTTTACTGCTCTAATCTACAACAATGTGTCCAACTGTGTGTTTCAGGTGTCCACAGCGTCCAGGTTCTCTATGACGACACACCGGTTCCTAAGAGCCCGTTCAGGGTGTCTGTGTCGGATGGATGTGACCCCAGCAGGGTGGTGGCTTCTGGCCCTGGGCTCCAACAAGCCCTGACGGAGAAGCCCAACACCTTCAACATCATCACCAGGTCACTGTTTATGAGTTTGGATTGAAAAAGTGTCTCAGCTTCAGGTCAGATTGTTGCTGATTTGGTGTATCGATCCTTCACCAGAGGGGCGGGTATTGGCGGTCTTGGCATCACTGTGGAGGGTCCGTCAGAGTCAAAGATGTCATGCAAAGACAACAAAGACGGCAGCTGCAGCGTGGAGTACGTTCCCTTCACCCCCGGACTCTACGACGTTAATATCACCTACGGAGGAGAGCACATCCCTGGTGAGATGAGCTTTTTAGAAAGTCATGTCAAGATGGTGGCGAGCAGGACTGCATGGCTTTAGGACTGGCAGGATTGGAAGAAAATTTATTTAAAGATGTTCTTCTGTACTTTTTAAAACCAGCAATCTTTAGGTCCAGTTCTCAATACTCAAATTTCTATGGGACTGAATTAAAGTCCACTCGTGAACGGACTCAAGGAGGAACTGGACGGAGGCTTAGTTGGGCTGACACTTCCTCTCTGTTGTTTCCAGGAAGTCCATTCAAAGTCCCAGTGAAGGACGTGGTGGACTCCAGCAAGGTTAAGGTGTCTGGTCCTGGTGTGGGGTCAGGGGTCAGAGCCAAAATCCCACAGTCCTTCACTGTGGACTGTAGGAAGGCGGGCGTGGCCCCACTGGCTGTGGCTGTCACCACTCTGAAAGGCATCACAGAGCCTGTGGAGGTGAGAGACAACAGGGACGGGACTCATCTGGTGTCCTACACTCCATCTGTGGAGGGGCCGTACTCTGTGGCCGTCAAGTATGCCGAGGAGGATGTTCCCCGCAGGTACTGCCTGAGTCGTGCCACCATTCAGAGACACTAATGTTCAGGAAGATTCAAGACAAGATCAGATCTGTGGAAACGGATCAGTGTCTGTAATAACTGTGTGTCTCTTAAGTCCCTTCAAGTTTCGGGTTCTGCCCACTCACGATGCCACTAAAGTGAGAGCCAGCGGCCCCGGACTGACCAGCGGCGTCCCTGCCAGCTTCCCTGTCGAGTTCAGTATTGATGCCAAGGATGCCGGCCAGGGCAAACTGAACGTGCTCATCACTGTCAGTAACACACAGACACGATTATCCACTAAGCATTATGAGGAAAAAAGAGACCTCACACTGTGCTCCCTTCTTTCTTCCTTCTTCCACTCCAGGACCAGGATGGAAAACCTAAGCAGCCCAGTATCCATGACAACGGTGACGATACATACCAGGTGTCTTACGTCCCCGACCGTGCCGGACGCTACACCATCGTCATAAAGTATGGCGGTGACGACATCCCTGCCTCGCCTTATAGAGTCCGTGCTACGGCAACTGGAGATGCCAGCAAGTGCACCGTCACTGGTACGTGACCACGGATGATGCTGATGATGATGATGTGTCACAGAAAAGCTTTTTGGGGAAAAAGCAAATCTGCTAAAATGTCCTCCCCCTCCTCCCCAGGTCCAGGTGTGGGTCCCACAGTGGCCATTGGCGAGGAGCTGGGCCTGGTGGTGAACGCTAAGGCTGCTGGGAAGGGGAAGGTGAGCTGTGTGGTGGTCCAGCCTGACGGCAGCGAGGTGGAGGCTGAGGTGCTGGAGAACGAGGACGGCACCTTTGACATTTTCTATACTGCACCGGCGCCCGGAAACTACGTCATCTACGTCCGCTTTGGAGGGGAAAACATCCCACGCAGTCCCTTCAAAGTCATGGTGAGGCAGGATGCAGAATTGTGTTCATTGCGCTTTGACTAGGGATCCAAAATGGGTACATGTGACCTGAGGGAGTCAAGATTTTCCCAAAGATGTGGGGGCTGGAGTGTTCTTCAACTTTTAAAGGGCCATACTTTAAACTACAAATCTCTAGAGTTTTAAATTGTTTATGCATTTCTTGTTGTTCCAGGAAGCAGCTGGTTTTTATCCATGCAGGTACAACATGGAAAAAAAATAATAACTTTGACTGTAACTACATTATTTAGCACTGTCACCTCACAGCAAGAAGGTACCGGGTTCGAATCCCGGGCCTTTCTTATGTTGAGTTTGCATGTTCTCCCCGTGTCTGTGTGGGTTCTCTCCGGGTACTCTGACTTCCTCCCACCATCCAAAAACATGTATGGGGATTAGGTTAATTGGCTAATTTAAATTGACCGTAGGTGTGAATGTGAGTGTGAGTGGTTGTCTGTCTCTATGTGTCCTGTGATGAACTGGAGACTTGTCCAGGGTGTACCCTGACTTTCACCCTAAGACAGCTGGGATAGACTCCAGCCCCCCCAAGACCCTATGAGAGGATAAGCCGTAGAAAATGGATGTAACTTCATCAGAGTTATGATGTCCTTATGCTGAAAATGTCTGTTAATGCTCTACTAAGAGATGACTGGTTGGTTTCAGATTCACTTGTTGACATCTTGCCTTCAGTTTACAGTCCAGGATTTACCCACCAAGCCACAGCTGTGTGTGTGTGTGTGTTCACAATGTTAACCCTAACTGTCATGTCTTCAGGCTACTGATGAGGTACCCATGATCCAAGAGCAGACGTCTCGACTGCAACAGGCTGCGCCCGGAGCCTGGGTACCCCTACACACACACACACACACACACACACACACACACACAAGAAAAAGCCTCCAACACACTATATTAATAATAATTAGGGCTGTCGATATTAATTTGCGTGATGCTAGCTCTACTTGAACAAGCTGCCTGTCGTGTGTTGCCAGAGTCAGGATTATAACAGGTGACTGTCGATGTGAAAAGGTAAAGCTGTGGTTTCACCTGCTGCTCACTGGAAACTGTATACTGTGAGCTCGGAAGAGGCTGTAGAAGTTGATGGAGTTTTCTCCACCAGTTGCCACGGTGCCCATGTCCTCTTTCCTGGACACATTTCAGGCAGTTTGTCTAAGTAGTTACAGTTGCACATGCTGCCATGTTAACGCTGATTAATCGTGTTAACACATCTTGACAGCCCTAATAATTAATCTTTTAAGCTAACATATGGTAGACACAGACCTCCCACACAACATACCGTGAATGATGTAAATCCAGGTGTCTGAAAGATGTTGCAGAAGGCGTTGCTATGGTTACGGGCGTTTTGAGTACTTGTCATTGTTTTTCCCTCCTCGTTGCAGTGGCCTCTCTTTCTCCTCTTCCTCAGTGCACTCTTCATGGCTGTGGCTGCATCACAGAGCTGCCTCATCATCATCATCCTCCTCTTTTTTTTCTTTTCTGCTCTGTCGCGCTTCCCTTCCCAGGATGCCCCTCTGTGGGCGAGGCTTGGTTGCAGTAGCAGCATGTTTCTAGTTTTTTATTTAGGTTGGCGGGAACAGGAAGTTGTTTTAATGCTGCTGAATAGAGGCGTTAAGCTGTCCGTGTGTTTCTGTCCTCTCCAGGTGTCAGACACCCAGGAACCAATCAGCAGCAGCGTTAACGGGAGCGGCTTCAGGCCGTTCGACATGGTGATACCGTTCTCCTTCAGGAAGGGTGAAATCACAGGTGAGACAACAGACTGAGTCATTAGTGCAGACGTACAGCAGGGGCTGATAATGACACAGAGGGAGGCCCATACTCTTTGAAAATCGCTCCACTAGATGAAAGTTAAGGGATCACAATATTCCTCCTGACAGGGTATGTGAGGGTATGATTAGTGCCAATACACCCAGTAATTTTCAAGAGATTTCACTAAAAACTACAAATGTTGCGCCTCAGTAGCTCACCTGGTAGAGAGGGTCCTTACCCCAGCAGCCTGGGTTTGAATCTGTCCCTTCATTCAGAACTAGCACTGTCAGAGAATAAAAGGCAAAATGCCCCAAAACTGTCTTTTTGAAAAACTCAAAAGAACATGAAAATCAACCTCATGGTGGCGCTAAAGAAATATCCCAATTTATCCAGTAGTTGTTGAGATTTTTCAGTCTGGAAATGAGATGTGGGCTGGGAAATATAGAGCCATGCTGCACATACAGTAATACATAAAAGTGATAAGAGAAAGGCCACATGGAAATATGCAAAGAATATATTGCACGGTGTATGTCTTTAACACACTCTCTCTCTCCCTCCCTCTCTCTCTCTCTCTCTCTCTCTCTCTCTCTCTCTCAGGTGAGGTGCTGATGCCTTCAGGTAAATCAGCTCAGCCGCTGATCTCTGACAATCTGGATGGGACGGTCACTGTGCAGTACTCACCCACTGAGGCTGGCCTGCACGAGATGCACATCAAATACAATGGCACACACATCCCAGGTCAGTACACACACACACACACACACACACACTAAATATACAAAATAAATCTGACTCTGCCGTCATGATGTTTAAACAATCAGACTCACAGGTGTTGGAGGTGAACTCAGGACTGTGTCACTGTACTCACACACACACACACACACACTAAATATACAATACATATATATATATATATATATATATATATATATATATATTGTTTATATATATATAAACAATCAGACTCACAGGTGTTGGAGGTGAGCTCAGGACTGTGTCACTGTACTCATAAAACAGCTGAATGATGTAATGATACTCCTCCTGCAGTTTTAATGTGTTTTGGTGTTTGTGTTTTGCAGAGTCTCCTCTTCAGTTCTATGTGAACAATGCCAGTAGTCCTAATGTCTCAGCCTATGGTCCTGGTCTGAGCTACGGCGTCGCCAACAAGATGGCCACGTTCACCGTCTTCACAGAGGACGCCGCTGAAGGTACGTTAGCTGCAGAAGGAGCAGAGCTGCAGAGATAGAACAGCAGAAGGAGCTGTGTTGTAAAAGTGGCACATTGAGGCTGCAACAGAATCTGTAGTGATAATATTGAAGCCATTGGAATTTGAAGATAACAATAATAATATAATACTGGGAGCTATTAAACACAAACATTAAATGGAAGATGGGGGGAAAATGCTTTTTAAAGATCTAAAATGAAAGCTGTTGGCCTCCTGAGTTCATCCAGATCAGTAGTTTTAGTTTTGTGTGTGGTTTTCAGACAGATGGGTTAGGTGTAAAATACATCATTGATATGCCAGTTATTTTCTAGAATAAGAAATTATTCATTTGGGCTTTAAAGTGAAGCTTAAGTGAGAGCGTCTTTTTCCCCTAATGTGTCTCCATGTGTGTTAATATTTCTAAAAAGCGTTGTTATGCTCCAGTTTATTCTGTCCCTCTTCCTCCCGATGGAATGGCGCTTTTCCACGCACAGAAACGGCACGGTACGGCATGTCATGTCATGACGTCATTTACATGCAACACAGGAAAAAGAAGAACAACAACACTACTGTCACAAACAATGGAGGACACCGAAGCGATCATGTATTTGTTGCTCGCTCTGTGGCTTTTTGTCACACAGAGCGAAAGAAGAGAGTGTTTGGCTTTTACAGGCTAGTCGGACATCACGCATCCAATCCAGTCGCTTCAGCTCGCTTGGAACCAGAGCTGAGGAGGTACGAAAAAGTACCTAGTACCAGGTACTAATGGGAAAAGTGCCACAACCGTGTAGAGCCGTGCTGTACTGTACCGTACCGCGCCTGTGGAAAAGCACCATAACAGAGGTCTGGAGACTCACCCCAGATCTGTATTAGCCTGTACTCACTCAGCCACGTCCACTGAAACATCTAAATCCTGCTCTTCTGTTTCATTGTGACTTTAACTGTCTTGTTTTGTCTGATTAACAAAACCCAAAGTGATCAAATTTCATTAAGACGGAGAGGGCAGCATGTCCTCACAAGGCTTTCATTTTTACTGATGCCATCCTCTTTCCAATACAATCAGGGGGTCTGGACTTGGCCATCGAGGGTCCATCCAAAGCAGAGATCAGCTGTGTGGACAACAAGGACGGGACGTGCAGCGTCAGCTACCTGCCCACTCTGCCCGGAGACTACAACATCCTGGTCAAATACAACAGCAAGCACATCGCCGGCAGCCCGTTCACTGCCAAAATCACAGGTTAGACTCCAACACCAAAACCCACAGACATGTTACACAAACAGGCAGATTATTCATGATCGATAGTGTGTTTCATGCTGATTTCTACCGTCCTTTATACAAAATAGGTTGAACATAGATAGGATAGGATTTGCTTGAAGTTCATAACAGAAATAAAGTTTAAGAGCTAGGCTCTTGTGTCTGTCTGTGTTTCAGAGGACAACCAGCGGCGCTCTCAGGTCAAACTGGGCTCGGCGGCAGATTTCTCTCTCGACATCAATGAGACGGACTTGAGCCTGCTGACCGCCAGCATCAAGGCGCCGTCCGGCCGCGATGAGCCCTGCCTGTTGAAGAGACTGGCCAACAATCACATCGGTAACACACACACACACACACACACACACACACACACACACACTCCATCTCCTCCTCTGTCATTCCTTCCAAATTGTCTTTCTCTCCCCCTCCTCTCTGTCCAGGTATCTCATTCATCCCCCGGGAGGTGGGTGAACACCTGGTCAGCATCCTGAAGAACGGCAGCCATGTTGCCAACAGTCCTATCACCATTATGGTCGTCCAGTCCGAGATCGGCGACGCCAGCCAGGTCAAAGCTCATGGTGACGGCCTCGTCCAGGGAACTACTTTCAACAACTCCAGCTTTGTGGTTGACACGCGGGAGGCTGGTCAGTATGGAGGGCTTCAGATGATCTAAGTGCAGTGGTTCAGTGTTCTGTTACTGTGTTCATTACAACACTGTGATGATGTTGTTCTCACCAAGTGATTTGCTGAGATTAGGCGACACAATAAGGTCACAAAAAAAAGTCAGTCCGTTGCCTGTTTCTGGTGTTAGCCAGCTAGCGTTAGCTTCAGATATACCTCTGTATGTGTGTGTGCAGGTTATGGTGGCCTGGCTCTGTCCATCGAAGGTCCCAGTAAGGTGGACATCCAGACGGAGGACATGGAGGACGGGACGTGCAGAGTCACCTATTGTCCTACTGAACCAGGAAACTACATTGTCTCAATCCGCTTCTCAGAGGAACACGTCCCAGGTAAAAAAAAAAAAAATAACAGTGTCATAGTGAAGTAGGAGAGATTTTGCATCCAGCAGATTTATAGATTCTCTATTTTTCAGCTGTTTTTATGCCACTTTTTAGAACAGCTTCCAGTATTAATATCTTTCTTTTACCATTTCTTTTATTATTTACATACAGTTTTTGTTAAATTTTTTTTGAATATGTCTTTCGTGTACGGGCTATATTTTTATTTCTATAGAGGTCAGACAGTTCCTGAATCCCAGTTCCAGGCATTGGGGGCTGCCTCTTGTGTTATTTAAAATAATTTATGTTTACCAAATGCACAGTTAGCAGAGTCGTTGCAAATTGCATTTCCTTGCTGTTGTACATCTTCAATTATGCATGTGACAAATCTCTTGAATTTTGAATATTTTTATACAAATATTTTTTTAATATGTGTATTTATCAACAGGAAGTCCATTCACAGTGAGCGTGACTGGGGAGGGTCGTATCAGGGAGAGCATCACCCGGCGACAGAGGGCAGCATCTGTCGCCCGTGTGGGGAGTATGTGTGACCTCAGTCTGAAATTACCAGGTACACACACACACACACACACACTTTCTTACCTTGCTCATCTGAAGGCTTGCAGTAGCTTTGGTCTTCTGGTTGTTTTGTCGATGGAAAAGTGAGGGGAAAAAAAAGTGAGTGGCTCTTGAACTCGTTCGGTCCTGCTGAGATCTGGAGACTGAAAACACCTGCGGTATCAGAGCTGCTCCTCCTTTTCTAAAACTGTCTGAAGCCCTTCCATTTCTCTGGTTTCTGTCTCGTCTCTTACTGCTGCTCTGTAGATTGTAGTCCATGTCAGTTTTGTCTTTCTTGATCTCTTTTCTTTCTTTCCCTCTTCTTCCACCCTCCTTTGTGTCACCCTCTCTCCTACCTTCCTTTTCCTTCCTTAATCTTTCGTTTGCCTTTCTTCATTTCGCTCTCTTCTTATTTCTTTCTTTCATTCCTCTTCTCCATCACGTCTCCCTTGTTTCCTTCTTGGCTTCTTCTTACTTTGTCCTTGTCTGTCTCCAATTATTCCTGTCTTCTTTCTCCACCTCTTCGTCTCCTCCCCTCTTTCCTCCTCTTCCTCCTCTAGTGAGCTGGTTCCTCCTGGCCTTGTCTCAGCAGCTCCTCTCTCACACCTCCTCCCGCTCCTACTGTTCCCTCTGGTGGTCTGGAAGATCCAGCTGTGGCAGGACTCATTCCTCTGCTGTTGTCCAGGATCAAAGCCTCTCCCTGGGTCATGTGCGCTTCGTCTCCGGCCTCTCTGGTCTGATGCGGGCGGGTGGGACGAGGGCAGTGAGGGGTGTTTGGGTCACTGGTGCCCCTTACTCGGTGGGCGGTACCAGGGTGGAGGGTGTGTTGTAGCCCTCGGGGGAAAAAAAGGTTGGGTTTGCAACATCACATGTAGCTGGTTCATATTTCTCTCGTCCTTGTCTCCTCTCTCTCTTCACTTCCACGTCCAGCTTCAGAAGGAGATAATTAAATTTTGTCTTTGCAGCACTCGACGTGCAAGACATCACTGCTGAGGTCATGTCCCCCTCTGGAGCCCATCAGAGTGCTGAGGTGGTCGCCACGGGTAATGACACCTACTGTGTGCACTTCGTGCCCACAGAGATGGGTGTGCACAGCGTGAGTGTGAAGTACAGAGACGTGCATGTGCCGGGCAGCCCCTTTCAGTTCACTGTGGGGCCCCTGGGAGAGGGCGGGGCCACCAAGGTGAGAGCAGGAGGTACAGGACTGGAGGGAGCACAGGCAGGAGAGCCAGGTATCCCACACACACACACACACACACACACATCATTCTTACAGGGACTATATTCATTCACTCCTTCTTAAACCTCACCTTCACATCAGCCACCTACAAGTATCAGTCTGGTGATATTCTCAGGGTTCCCATGCATCCTGGAAAACCTGGAAAATGACCAATTTTCCAGTCATGGAAAACATGGAAAATTAGAAAAAAGGCTAAATGTCCTGGAAACGGTTGAGTTATCTTGGAAAATTGTTCAAAATTGTTCAAGCAAATGTGTTAAAACTAACTTTAACAAACTTTTAACCCGTTTGCATTCACTCACAAGACGTGGGGAGGGTAAATAAAAATAACTTTGCAGGTTTTCCAGGATGCATGGGAACCCTGATTCTGTATTCTTTTATTATTATCAATGAATCTATGTGTCTGAAGCCTGATATATCTTCTATATCTTCTTCCTCTGCACCATAGAGCTCCATTGTTGCTATAAAACACATCACTGAACCACTCTGTTGCACTGGGTGACATTAACATACAGTACGTGTAGTTTCCTCCTGATAGAATAAAGTCCAGCTAGTTTAGGAGATGATTGATCTTTAGTGGCAGGTTGAGTGCCACAGACAGGATAGAGCAGGCAAAGACTAAAAGCTGGGCTTACATAAAAAAGTAGAACTGTTTCATTTCAACTGAAGCACGCTCCTAGTCACTGGTTTGTAAAAATAACTGAACTTTATGGTGCCAGATAGTAAAAATGTCTGCATCTTTTTTTAAATGTCTACATGAAGCTGAATAACTATCCAAACATTGTTTATCATAGATATCCTACACTTACTGAACCGTTGTATTCCCCTGCATTGTAACAGTGGACAGATCAATATGTAAAATATTTGTCCAACCAATACTTAATGGAGGATTTGTGCATTGATGATGGTGTCAACAGGATAGATACCAAAATTTGAGAGCCATCTTGTCTTTGTGTTGTGGTCTGTGGTGTGAATAGGGCAGCAACTAACGATTATTTTGATAGTCGACTAATCTATCTAAATGATTACTCAACAGTAGAATTATGAAGCGTACACCTGTTCTGTGGCTCTTATTCAGCCATCGGCTTTTAAATTCAGCTCGAGGTAACAAATAGATGACTACTATCATTCAGAAATATTTATGAACTGAGCTCAGGCTGCCACAAAAGTAAAAATAACTTTATTAAACTTTTGTCCGTTTAAAATCAAGGACAGGCAAAGCGCTGATAAAAATAAAGTATAATATTTTAATGTAAAGAAATGACACTCAAGATAGCAGCAATAAAAGCAAACAAGAAAACAACCCCAAAGCTGTTGAGCTTCCTCAAAAAGAAAAGTACATTTTGTGAACTTTATTCTGTAGTGAGCAGAAGCTGCATCTGTCATTGACTAATCGTTGCACCCCTAGTTGTGGATTTTCAGTTATCCAGTATTCTCTCTCTCTCTCTCTCTCTCTCTCTCTCTCTCTCTCTTTCTCTCTCTCCAGCTGAGTTCAGTATCTGGACCAGGGAGGCTGGTGCCGGCGGTCTGTCCATTGCCGTGGAGGGACCCAGCAGGGCTGAGATCTCCTTCGATGACCGTAAAGACGGATCCTGTGGTGTGTCTTACATCGCTCAGGACCCTGGTAGAGAAAACACACATACACAGTTTACCCTGATGACTGTCTGTTGTAGCGTCTCTTTGACTTTCTGAGTGATGTCACCCCCCTCCTCCTCTGCAGGTGATTATGAAATTTCAGTGAAGTTCAACGAGCAGCACATACCTGACAGCCCCTACCTGGTTCCTGTTGTCGCTCCAGCAAACAACGCTCGGCGCCTTACTGTTACCGGCCTTCAGGTGAGGCATGAGGAGACACCTCCACAACCAGCCGGCCCGGCCTTGCTCAAGGGCTCTGAGGCACAGTTGCATAAAAACGTGATGGATTCTGTACTAATACAGAGCAGATGAATCGGGTGTGATGGTTCGACTGAGATGGGTTCATGTTTATTCACACAGATTTAATGTTGATTTTAGTCCCACTTGTGATGGCAGCAACAAGAAGAAAGTACTTTTGGACACTCAACACTTTTCAGATGAGTTCATGAGTTCATCATCAGGCTAAGCAGCACCAGTAAATAGTACAGATCAGTCGAGCCCATTCATTTGAACCGATAATCAGGTTAAAGTTTGAATTCTCTTTATGCAACTGGCCTCATCATGGATGTGACCACAGCCAGGCAAACACACCGTTTCTCTGTGAAGTGGACACTTGAGGGAAGCACTAAAGGAAACCATGCAGAGTGAAAACTGGAGAAGATTCATGCTTTTTGGAGGACGTGCTATGGCTCTAACTATTGGTTACTTTCATTTACCACTAATTGAATATGCCATTTACGATATATAATGAAAGAAAACTTTTAAAAATATCAAAAGTGAGGTCAGAATTAAGTAATTTTGTCCAACCAAACCCAAAGACAAGACACTTTACAGCCATGTGGAGTAAGCAGCAAAACCTCACAAAAGTCAGCAATTTTACTTGAGAACAAAACAAACATTTGTTACAGCTTTTAGATTGTGCCACTTAACTAACACATTAAAAGGGTAATTCTTGTAACTTCAACTTCGGACAGTATGTTTCATGAAAATAGATCTTGCTTGATATTTTAACTTTTCATTTAGGCTGTACAATAAGAGGAAAATAAAACAATAACTATATCTCTTGCGATAAATGAACAGAAACAGTATTAAAGTGTCTCGGCTCCTTTCAGAAAACTGTCACATTACAGCAAATTGCTTGTCAATTTAAAAAATAATGACTGAATTATTTCCAATATTCTTGAGAAACAACTGAACACAAAAAGCACTCAAACGTCCCTGTAGGGCCTCATGTACCAAGGCTGAGTCCTGAACACAGCGGCCCCTCGCTGCAGGTCATCTTCTTTCAACCTTTCCTCACTCTTTCTGTCAAAACAAGGCCAAAAATATTGTGTGCCATTCAGTCTTATATACCTCATCCTCATGCATAAAGATATTGACTATCAGATGATGCCTAAAGATGAGGGTCCCGTCTGATTGCTCAAAGAATCAGAGAACAACTAAATTTGGTCATATTACTATGCTATATTTTCAAAGTACAATATGGCAATGTAATGACGCCTCTAATTTTCATTTGTGACATTCATCCAGCATCATGTTATGATGGTGGTACTTAAGGAGGAGGACTTCTCCTTAAGTATGTATAAAAACACTAATTGTGGCTGGAAAGCCAAAAAAGCTGCCCTCTGCACCGTTTTGCCTGGCTGTGGTCATCCCTCCTCTCTCTGGTGTGGAACTGCTGGTGTTTCTCTTGTGTTTCATTTAAAGGCTTTTAACAGCACGTCATCATCATCATCATCATCATCATCATCGTTAGCTCCTTGGTTGATTAGCTGCAGCAGACGGAGGCGGACTACAGCAGACCTGCTGCTGTACTTTTAGAGACTGGAGTTTGTTTCCTGTCTGGAGACAAACCTGATAAATCTGAGTCTGCTAGTTCAGCCGTCAGAGCTCTGCTGCCTTATAATAATAATAATAAGAATAAGAATAAGAATATTAATAATAATAATAATGATAATATGACCACATCAGTGTTTGATGATGTAAGAGGGAGTTTCACTGCCCATCCTTTTTTAATATTGCTGGTGATGTTAGAAAAGCTGCAAAGCAGATCTGCTTTACTGCAAAGTTTGTGAGTATTATAATGTAATACTATATCTATACATAATATATTATATAAAGCTGTAGTCAGAGTGAACATGATAGTAGTTACTATCATACATTTTTCTATTTTTTTATCATCTGTCTGATGTACTTAGTACTTAGGATATTGAGACAGTTTTATGAAAATATATATTTTTTACCATATTTGCTAAAAGTTACCAACTGCAGCTTTGACCAGGGATTCTCCGTCTTTAATTGAAACTGCCTTTACATTTTTTATTGTCATGTATAAATGACATAGTTTGTCTTCCAGAGAGCACTGTATGATGTACTCTTTTAAACTCTGTACTGTAGCACTGATAGTGTGTGTGTGTGGTACAGTGTCAGTGTGTTGACCTGTCTGTCTCTGTCTGCTGAAGCTGCACCAACAGGAGCTCAGGTGAGAGTGAGACACAGTGAAATACATGGAGAGCGAAGCAGAGCTGCAGCACTTCACTCTTCTTCATAAAAGTGAGTGCTGTTTGTGTTTTGAAGGAAGACTGTCTGTGTGTTGAACCTCGTAGGAGTCTGGTCTGAAGGTGAATCACCCAGCATCCTTTGCGGTGCGTCTGAACGGAGCGCAGGGAAAGATAGAGGCCAAGGTCCACAGCCCCTCTGGAGCGCTGGAGGAGTGTGTCGTCACTGAGCTGGAAAGAGGTCTGAGTGTGTTTCAAGTGTTTCCATGGCTACATGTGATCACTTAAAGAGGTCTACTTTGGTGTCCAACCCCTCTGTCCTGTCCTCCAGACAAGTACGCTATCCGGTTCATCCCCAGGGAAAATGGCGTCCACACCATCGATGTCAAGTTCAACGGCTCTCACATCCCAGGAAGTCCTTTCCAGGTCCGAGTCGGAGAACCAGGACAGACAGGAGAGCCCGGTCTGGTGTCAGCCTATGGAGCTGGACTGGAGAGAGGCACGACAGGTGGGTGACCTGTCTGTCTGTTAATAATGAATAATAAAATGTGAACACTTTTATCATTATAGGGTTTTGTACTTCAAACAAAAGAGCCACAGCACTGTGACAACCACAGCTTGATATGTATTTTTTATGTTGTAATGTTGCAGGTAGCCAGTCAGAGTTCACCATCAACAACACTAAAGCAGGTCCTGGGGCCCTGGCTGTGACCATTGAGGGTCCGTCCAAGGTCAAAATGGACTGCAAGGAGGTTCCTGAGGGCTACAAGGTGCAGTACACTCCCATGGCACCTGGAAACTACGTGATCAGCATCAAATATGGAGGACCCAACCACATCAATGGCAGTCCCTTCAAGGCCAAAGTCACTGGTAAAGTGATGACTGAGAGTATTTAATGACAAATGAGTGTCAAAATAATAATAAAAACTCAAAGACACATTTGACAGCTTTGTTTTGTGGCAGCAGTAGCTCAAGTCTGTGGGAACTTTCCTCTATCTACATAAAAACACAAAGGCTTAATCCAAGAAAGGTTCACTGTGACATCCTGGAAAGTAGAGCAGTAATTAAAGCAGTAATTTCATGGAAAGTCCTGGTTTTACAATTGTTTGCTGTCCTCCTCTTCAAAGCATTTAGAATTTTTAAAGCTACCACAGTGACATTTATAAAAAATAATAGTCATAATTTCTCCCTCTCTTAGGTCCTCGCTTGGTGAATGTCACCAACGCCAGTGAAACATCGACCCTGACAGTGGATCCAGTAGTGAGGGCGTCCAGCAGCAGCTTTACCCAGAGTGCCATGCCCAGGCTGCCTGACTCTGACGCCAGCAAGGTGCTGAGCCGAGGTCCCGGCCTCAGCAAGGCCTTTGTCGGCCAGAGAGGAAACTTCTCTGTCGACTGCAGCAAGGCCGGTAAGGAACATGTGAGATGGTTTTGTGCACATGAACACATAACAGCTTCTCTGTTGGAAGGTTCAGAAACATATAGACTCCAGTAGAACAGCAACGGGATTGGTCAACAGATCACGCAGGATGTAAACGCAGATCCATTAATAAACAACATTACACTGCAAAATCTAAGCTGCGCTAACAGTGGAGTCAGTTTGGAGTCAAAAGCAACATGATGTAAAGAAGCATATCAGCGTTGGGAGTGATGAGGCTTAAGTTGGCCACATCAGATAGAGTGTGAAGATTCATCACTCAGTAATCTGCAGTGATACTGGCTGACTTTCTCTTGTAGCTACCAGGGCTGGGAATCTCCTGGCACCGCACGATTCAATCTGAGGTCAACGATTCAATTCTAAACTCATTATCAATGCAGCATTTTTTTAGAAAAAGAAAGAAAGAAAATGAATGACATTACAGGTTGCTTTTCACCCAGCAAAATGTGGTTTTCCAAAGTATTTAATTTACCCCCCCCGCACACACACACACACACAAACACACACACACACACACACACACACACACCTTTCACACAGTGTAGGTCTTGTCCACCTTCCCCTTGACCTCATAAAAGCTTTTGAAGAAGCCGGTGTATGTCGTCAAAGTTTGTTGCTCGCCATCACAGCTGAAACTTTGTAAACAACTCACATGTTTTCTGTCGCGCTCTGCAGCAGCCCAACTAATTTAATATTTAAAATTCAGATTATTAACTTACTTGCATCGACACAGTCGTTCGAGAGAATTCGCGATGCATCGAAGAATTGATTATTTTTCTACCCCTGGTAACTACCTGTTGTAACAATAGAATTGTTGCTCCTAGTCATGTTGTTCAGGGAGCGTTTAGAGTGTAACACAGAGTGATGAGCGCCAGAGCTGAGTTTAATGTTTAGGCCGCTGTTGCTTTTACGGGCAGTGAATCTAATGAGAGCAAGCAAGAGGGCTTCTGCATCCATGGAAGTAAGGAGCTCACTGTGTACTGCTGTAATGCTGGAGCATTTGAACACTGAAAACATTAAAACACTGATGCTTGGATACATGACTCACTTGTTGGCTGTTCCCTCCTCTTCCCAGGTAAGAACATGCTCCTGGTGGGCGTTTACGGCCCTCAGGTGCCCTGTGAGGAGGTTCTGGTCAAACACTTGGGCAACCTGCAGTACAACGTAAGCTACATGCTGAGGGAGCGGGGCAACTACATCTTGGTGGTCAAGTGGGGGGAAGACCACATCCCAGGCTCTCCATTCCAAGTCATGGTCCCATGATGCACCAAGAAACCCACCGTCACTCCTCCTGAACCATTTTGAGTGGACGCATTTGTTATAAATTCCTGTCCAGTGAGCAAGCTCCTTTACAAAGTTACATTTTCACATTTTCTTTTCAGTTTAAGTCGCACGTAGAATGGATTTCCTGCCCCAACATAGTTTATTTACTTGTTTTTCAAACTGTCCCTCAAAAAAGTTAAAAGGTGTCCGAATTTAAAACACTAAACCAGAAATGTTAAGGGGAGAAAAAATGACTGGAGACTCAGTACTTGGTTAGTTGGACATTGTTTGTGCAGTGCATCAAGGACACAAACTGGTGAAAAATACTATAATCTGGCATAAAACTGGAGCTGTAAAGAAAAAAAGAGGAAGGAATGATTTGCTGACTTTTGTTGCCCTGAAATCATGGACACATTGTGCACTGGTCGATAGTTTTTTGTCTTGACTGGTAAATTAGAGAGCTGACGTTCCTTGACTCAGCAGCTTTCTCTGCCTGTTTCCAAAATGTTCAAACTAGATTTGGGAAAGGTTTGGATCAAGATGAGGGGAGCTAAACGTTAATAAACTGGAAGTACACAGCGTTTTGCTTCAGGTTACACAGTGCTAGGAACTAGACAAACATTAGAGGCTCATTTATTATGTATTAAGGAGCTTAATGACCAGCAATGATCAGTTCAAAAGAAAACTCACATTCTCTGGTTTATTGCCATTTTGGACGTGACTACTGATGTTTATTGTTGATTTCTCAGCTCCCAGAATCCCTTGAGTACATAATGTTGCCGTCACAAATCAGTGACTGTTGAGGCTGCCTTCACGCTCCTGTTTCCTGCACTGTACAACACACTGCTTAGTTATGCGCTGGAGTTTTGGGTTCATCGCTGTCGTCTGGTTTTTCCTTCATTTGCTGTATTTTCTGCAGGAACAGATGTGACTTAGTGGCTCAGTTGTGATTGGCTACAGGTCGACCTGATCGGAGTAGAGTCTGGTCAGGATGCTGAATGACCAGGGTTCAGCTAAAGTCCATCTTCATCCTCAGTGTTCCTCTACCAGTGATACTCACTATCAGCTCAGATCGTTTTATTTGTGAGTAGATGTGTCTCTATGTCTTACCTGGATGTTGTTGCCTAATCGTTGCTACTTTTGATACTTAAGGGATGAGATGTTTTTTGTATGTGGGATAAATGACTTCTCACTGTGTATTAGAAGGGGAGCGGGTGTTTTAATATGAAACTAAACCCTGAGATGATGTACATTTCATAATTAAACTCAACTGGAATTAAATCAACTTTGTGTTTGTTGTTTTTTTTTTTACTCTGTTTTGTCTTTGTGCTAAGTGTTTCTTATTCATTAATACTTTATTTTCCTTCTCATAGCATTGATGCAGTTTTATAACATAACATAACCAGACAGGTTACAGTGGGCAGTGGGTGGAAAGAACGACCGCAGCACAGCAGCATATGAAGAGTGTGTGGAGAGAAGTTTAAGTGGATCTAGGCTGTGAGAGCACATATCAGTGACGGTCCAGTCTTCAGGTATGGATGGCAGACTGTGTGTTTTGAATGATTAAGATATTAGAAAACATTTGTTTACTTATTTTTGTTTTCTTTTGGCTCTCATCTCTGCTCTTCATGTTTTAACTGCTGTCCTTGTTTAAACCATTAATACACAGAAAGTCTCTGGATGAATAATTGTGACATACAGCTGAGATACTCATCATTCATCATCATTCAATGGTCAATTATTGTCATTCTGCAACACATGGTTGCACAGTGAAATACAACTGTAGTGCCTTTAAATGTTAATTGCTGTTGTAGTTCCTCTGTTCACTGACAGGCTGAGGCCCATGACCTGCAGCAGGCTGGCTGACACTTTTCACATTTACTGAGGTACTGTACTGAGCACCATACTTTACTTAAATATGTCGATATTCTGCTGCAGAAACATCTACTTTCATGTAAAATACGAATGAAAGTTATAATACACTTTGACAGTTTTTAAGGTCATAAATTAAGGTCATAAATGATAATATTTGGTCACAAGGAAGTACTTATACATTTGATCATTTTCAGCACATTTCAGTCTGAAAAGTCTCCACCTGTAGTCGCAGCACAAAAATGTATGTATTTATTTGTTCTTTTCAAATGTACTATTATCCATAGCAGACCATCATTATTTTTACATGACATAAGAATTTATCAGTGTGTTACTTTCAAAAATAAGGGTTGATATATTTTATCTGCCCATTAAGTATGTAAAAATGGGGCAGTTACAGTATGTATGGGAGACCAATGAGAATGTGTAATTATTATTATTATTATTCATTAAAAAAATAATTGCTTCAATAAATTCAAGTATTTGGTAATTAAATGAATGGTGAGTTCAACTTCAAATTGGTGTTTATTCAGTCTTGACTTCATAAACAGATGTTTATCCTTAGACCCTTTTGTTTTTCATCCTTTCAAATAAGATTTCCATGTCATTTTGTCTTCCATTATCACACCTAATAATCTCAATTCAGACTATCATTCAACATAATCTATATTTGGAAACAGCTTTGATTAGAACAAACCAAACTTTTTATTTTAAATAAATTGATTACTTTTATTTAAGAATAATTCATATTTCTGCATTATTAGATAACAGATGCAATAATATAATATATAAATAATAATAATAACATCAATAATATTTAACAAGTACTTTGTACATTATAGCATACTATTCAGGAGATAAACATGCAGTTGATACGAGCAGACTGTATTGTATGTGACAGATACTTTTACACTAATTATTTGTCCTTGCTGGCAGCTTCCTGTGTGAGTGAGGAGCTCCCTGAACCCACCAGCACAGCAGAAGCTCATGGAAACAGCGTCCTCTGTGCTGGTGGGGACGGGGCTGGTCCTCGTCATCCTGGCTGCTGGTGGCATTGGTGTTTGTGTGGGGGGCGGGACAGGGTGCTGAGAGGGGTCCAGTGGTCTGCTGAGGTGCTGGGTCTTCATTGGTTGGATGACATCCTCTCAGCTGCCCCAGGAGCTCCAGAAACCCAGAGGACTCCTGCCCTGTGAGACACAAACACCAGTTAAGAAGACTTTCCAGACTTTGTATTGATGCTGTAGTGTTGAATGTGGCCTCCAGTGGAGGATGATATTAATAATAAATACATAAAAGTTAACTTTATGTCACTGCAGTAGTGTCACTGAGGATATTTACTTACCCAGCCCACTGATAGAGAGACACCCAAAACAGCCCATCTGGTCCTGTAGTCCTCCATCCTCCTCGTCTGGTCCTGTAGTCCTCCATCCTCCTCATCTGGTCCTGTAGTCCTCCATCCTCCTCGTCTGGTCCTGTAGTCCTCCATCCTCCTCGTCTGGTCCTGTAGTCCTCCATCCTCCTCGTTTGGTCCTGTAGTCCTCCATCCTCCTCTTCTGGTCCTGTAGTCCTCCATCCTCCTCATCTGGTCCTGTAGTCCTCCATCCTCCTCATCCGGTTGGTTCGGTGTGGATAATCCTGGAAATTATGTTATAAATAATGGAATATCATTAAAGACAGTTCCTGTAATAATTAAAATCTACATGTAAAGTTAACTTAATGTCACTGCAGAAGTGTCATTGAGGGTATTTACTTACCCAGTCCACTGATAGAAAGACACCCGCCACCACCCATCTGGTCCTGTAGTCCTCCATCCTCCTCGTCTGGTCCTGTAGTCCTCCATCCTCCTCGTCTGGTCCTGTAGTCCTCCATCCTCCTCGTCTGGTCCTGTAGTCCTCCATCCTCCTCGTCTGGTCCTGTGTAATCCTGAAGGTCTCTTACGACCATCAACACCTAACTAAAAGAGACTTGGAGACTTTTCGCTGTTAGTAGTTTTTACCTCGGCTCAGTCTGGATCAGCTCCCTACACCTAACGTAGAAAAACGATAGAGAGTGAGTAAAGTGAACAATCCTTCAGGAGACGAACGTTAATGCTTCATTGACCTACCTTTGTCCGGTGCAGCCATCGAGATATCGATACTTTATATAGAAAAATTTAATCACCTACCTTCAGTTCACAATTTTTGTCCCATACTGATGTTGTCTATCTGGTTATGTAGTCCTCCATCCTCTTCATCTTGTCCTGTAGTCCTCCATCCTCTTCATCTTGTCCTGTAGTCCTCCATCCTCTTCATCTTGTCCTGTAGTCCTCCATCCTCTTCATCTTGTCCTGTAGTCCTCCATCCTCTTCATCTTGTCCCGTAGTCCTCCATCCTCTTCATCTTGTCCCGTAGTCCTCCATCCTCTTCATCTTGTCCCGTAGTCCTCCATCCTCTTCATCTTGTCCCGTAGTCCTCCATCCTCTTCATCTTGTCCTATAGTCCTCCATCCTCTTCATCTTGTCCCGTAGTCCTCCATCCTCTTCATCTTGTCCCGTAGTCCTCCATCCTCTTCATCTTGTCCCGTAGTCCTCCATCCTCTTCATCTTGTCCTATAGTCCTCCATCCTCTTCATCTTGTCCCGTAGTCCTCCATCCTCTTCATCTTGTCCTATAGTCCTCCATCCTCTTCATCTTGTCCCGTAGTCCTCCATCCTCTTCATCTTGTCCCGTAGTCCTCCATCCTCTTCATCTTGTCCTATAGTCCTCCATCCTCTTCATCTTGTCCCGTAGTCCTCCATCCTCTTCATCTTGTCCCGTAGTCCTCCATCCTCTTCATCTTGTCCCGTAGTCCTCGTCCTTCTCGTCCTGTGCCTCTTCTCGTTAGATTTAGATCTACTTACCTTCTAGAGAGCACATTTTGTTTGTGAAATATCTTTTGTTGGTTTATTGAAATACTTACCTCCATGCGAGCATCTTTTTTTAATCAGACTTTGTTCATTATGTATATATTTTTTTCCCTTCCTTTGTTTAATTTTTAATCGCCACGTTCAAAAAGGCTCTGATGCAAGATGACACCAGTCAGAAAGGACTTGGACTGGAAACCAGAGGCTCAACAGTTCAAGATCCCCAAAGACAAGAATACAGAGTGAGGTCTGGTATCTGGAGAGGAGCCAGCTCCTCCTCCTGGCCACTGCTGAGGTGCCTTTGAGCAAAGCACCAAACCTCCAGCTACCTGGGATATGGCAGCCCCCTCACTCTGACACATCTCAGCTCGTCGTAAATGTGAAGTTTCTTTGTTCATCACTGTTTCCTCTTGTTTCTGGTCTCTTCTGCTGTTCTCTCACACTTGTTTCCAGCTTTGATCCTTCCTCATGTTTAAATGGTGCCGTCTTTGCTTGACCTGAGTCAAATCAGCCAGCCTCTGTCAAGTCCAGTAAATATCCAGTGTCAGCTTTTGGTTTGTTACTTCGTCAGGTTTTGTTTTCCACTTTCCTTCCTCTCCTTTTGTTTGTTGGAGCAGTTTAGCTTGTAGTTTAGCATTTTCCTCCTTTTGAGTAATTTTCAGTTTGATTGTTTTTCACTTTTCGTTGAGTCACGCATTTAGGTTTGGAAGGCTGTCTGGGGCTTTGTCAGTCCTGCCAGACGAAGGTTTTCCAATCCTGCAGTGAACAGGTCTCAGTCTTCATCGGAGCTGCTGTCATCTTCATCAACTGGCCAGTCTCTCCTGAAGCGGGAGGTGGGTGGTGAGTATCTGTGGTCCCGTTCCCTGCTCCTGGAAAGGCCTGAAGTGGAAGGCATGGGCTCCTGGTCCTCATCGTCGGTCCTCCTCCTCTTCATACTTACCTGCTGTGTGTCGTCCTCTTCCCTGGTCCTCCTGGTGGAGCTGCCGAGGCCGGAGGTCGAGGGCGCAGACTCCTCTTCAGGGCGGTGGGAGGAAGGACTGCCAGCACGAAGGCCAGGAGGAGAGAACCCACGACGAAATCCCTGCCGGAAGTCCTGAGGTGGGAAGTGCTGGTTGAGAGGGGAGCCAGGCCTGACTTCTTCATCGCTGTCCTCACTGTCCTCTTCTTCATCATCATCCTCCTCGTCTGACATGGATCCGTATCCAGAATCTTCGCTGGGCCAGTCCTCCTCACCGTCCTCAGAATCGGAGAACTCCGGGAGAGGAACCTCCTCCCACTCAGGTACAAAGTCGTCCTCAAATTGTGCTACGAAAAAAGGCTCGAACTCACCTTCGCCAACAGCACGGAACTCTCCTGGTACATTACCTTCGCCCTGGATGATGTCATCTGGTGCAGGACGCTGGACGGATCCACCACCTGAGGGGAAAAGTTCAAATAAACGTTCAATAACTTTGATTCAATTAACAATAATCATTACATTACATTAGAAAAACAACAGAATATAACTAGGATTCACGGTTATTAACAGTGATATCAAACAGTGAGCACTAAGGATGTGACGATACACTCAGCTCACAAGACGAGACGATACACGATACTGGGTTCACGAGAACGAGACGATATTTTTCACATTATTTTAAGAAAACTACTATGACAAAATATATGACTGGACAGACAGTCATTTAATGCTATCTCTTTTATTAAACACAGTTTATTTGACTCTACCTCTTAAATAATGAAAAATACATTAAATCACCTTTTTTGTCAAAATCAGTGTTGTAGTATCAGCAGCATGAGGTGAGATGTGTCTGAGCTGAATTTGGTGACGCTACAGGCCATAATGTATAAGTTATTAAATATGATTTGCATAAAAATCAATCAGTAATGCATACAAATTACATTAAACCACTTTTAATCAAAGTCAGCAGCATGAGGTGAGATGAATTTGGTGACGCTACAGCAGATATAATGGGAATGCTTTTCGTTTGTCGTTCTGTGTTGCACTTTGTAGACGGTCCCTGCTCTGTCTCCGCAGAGGCCGGTGCTCATTAGGAGCAATGTTTTCCGTGGAGCACCGGGGACGCATTGTTTCGGTAAAAATACGGTTGTAGCTCGTCATGTGCCTCACCGACATAGCAGAAATGCATCTTTAGATCATACTGTGTTTGAAGTATTTTTCCAGCAAGTTCAAATCTGCTAATATCTTTCTTTAAGCTGGTTTCACACTGAACACGGATAGCGCGCCGCGCTGCGCAGAGCAGGGCGCACCGCGACACTTCAAGTTGCTATGGATCGAGTGGAAAGCCCTGGTTTTGTTTATGCTGCTGCTGGTGATGAGTTTGGGTAGCCTACATGTCACTTTGAGGGGAGGCAGGATGAGGGAGAGTTTCAGCTCGTCCAGGAGCTACAGTCTCGTGCCCCACAGCTCGCCACATTGCTATACGGCAAGAATCAGCCTTGCCTCCATCTTTTACACACAGATGCTTTTCCACCCTTCCTGTGCAGCTCCTGGTATCTCTCCTGCAGCGCGCAAGAGAGCAAAAGCCACCCCTGCGCTGCGCTCTCCTCTGCGCAGACCGCTGCACCTTTGTGCGGCGCAATAAATGGGTTTAGTGAGCACCTGCGCCTTGCGCGTGCAGTTTGAAACCAGCCCACGTGTCTAGAAGCTTGGATAGCTCAAAGTCTCATCTTTCTGCCCTGTGCTCGCGAGACATCTTTTCAGGACTGAACGAGAAATATCGTCACGATTTGATCTCGTGCCACGAGATCTCGCACCAGTGAGCAGCTCTGCTCTGTTAGTGCGAGATCTCGTGAATATTTGAAATATTTATATTTGAAAATATAAAGTTGTTCTGACTGATTCTTCAATTACTGAACTCATAACAAAACAACAGCGACAATAATAACAACGATTGGAATTATTAACACCATTAATATTGTTATTATATGCCCAAAACATTGCTTTAATCCAGAAAGACCACAGTGGCCTCATTATTCTCAGTGGATCAATATGTCTTGTCATGGAGGACTAGACAAAACAAAGGTGTGGGCTTTAATTAGTCTACACCTGACGCCCGCCGCTAATAAATTCTATCGTTTCCATGGCGCGCAACCAAAAACATGTTTGGCATTTTACGAATTTTCACCCAGCAACCATCTATTTTACGGTAATTTCGACATTAAATTAGGAAGACCTGATTCAAATTGTTAATACACAGCTGTCCCGGGATATTTAACACATCCTATCCATCAAACAATCATTTCAGGCGGAGAAATCGTCTGTTTTCACCAAATGTGATGGTTTGTCATCAGGCATAATAACACAGAGTGAATTGTTCATGAAAATTACACTGATTTCTACACTGAGAGATATTTTATGGAGTTTCAGAGAATGACTCAATCAACAAAGTGATAAAATCAATCTAATGGCTGTCCTACCTGCGCGGGGGGCCTCCATCTCCAGCAGGTGCTCCTCCTCCGGTCGGTTGAGGGCCTTTTTCTCACCAGTTCAGGGATCAGCAGCTGTTGTCCTCCAACAAGATGTGTCTTCCAGAAGTTTCTCTTCTTTCAGACGGTTAAATCGCCAACAGTTCGCTCTCTACAGTTTGGTTTATCAGAAACTCTACAACTCGTGTTCAGGTCAAGTGCAAAGTGAACATTCAGAATGATCTGCGGCCTTTTACGTCCTCTGTGGGGTCACCGTTCGAACGTTCGTTCGTTTCCATGGCAACTCCTGAGCGTGACCAAAAGAGACATCACCGTCAGACTCAACACAAGTATAAACTTTATTTATACTGGTATTTTATTAGTCAACTGTGAACTTATAAAATACTTAAGACAACAACAAGCACACAGTTTGGGAAAATGAAATACACTTTGAATAATTTGCAATGTTGCTGATTCTAATTATGTTCTTCCTATAATTAATCACAATTTTCACGATGGAAAAATGTTATTATCATAAATATCATCTATTCATCGATGTAAATTCATATGCAGAACAAACACGAGCAGCATCTGAACTGTAAACCACTCTCTAATCTATGGATAAGATACAGAAAATAGGTACAATAATAATTTAATAACAAACAGAGTACAACTGCATTCATAACGTAGGCAACTTTAATCTCCCAAAATGTTTTATTCAGTATTCAAGTTTATTAGCCTTTTCAATCTAATCTGGTTCATCGTCCAGACATCCCAGCTCTGCTCTGTCTCCTTCATGCTCAAGCCTGATATAGTCTGATATATTCTCTGATGGATTGAAAATGGAAACTGAAGTGAGACCATCTACTGTTTCTCAAATTCAAACATGTGAATCCATCTGGCTATGGCTTGTATTTCTGTGGATGTTACTGAAGCAAAAAGAGAGTATTTGACTGTATAAGTCATTGATTTTTACATGTAAGTTAGCTAGTTTCAGGTTCTCCTCTTTTATTCCTGATTGCGCCTCCAGGAGATGAATCTGAGAATGATGTCGAGGGACTTTGGGTCGTCTGGCATCAGGCAGTGTTTCCCTCTAAGATGGTAGCATACACTCTGCACGCAAGTCTTCCCTTTCAGCCTCCGGTCCACCACAGAGCCTTAAATTCTCCTCTTCTGTATCCAGATCAAATAGTGGGATCACATCTGAGATTTGAGATTCAGAAGAGGTACACCAAGGAGACAGGTATGTCGTCTTGCTCGCTTCGCTGATGGTAGAATAGGCCCTGCATGTGACCTCTCCTTCCTCTAAAATATTGTCACAATACAGCCCATCAATAACCCCAGTCCATGTTACTGGAATCACAAATCTGGAAAACTTTAAGTCGTGTTAAAATAGCTGTTTAAAGCCTCAAACAGACTTTATTTACATGTTCAGTGTACAGTAAAGTCTGGATATCACTGTACAACACCATTTAAGAAGTAGTCAGGTTAACATATGATATATATATTTCATTTAAACAATTTGCACATAAATCCATGCATACAATCCTGCATGAAGCAAAAATGGCTGGACTGCCAAGAACCTGGATCATCAGCAACCTTCCCCATTCACTCGGCCCAGAGGAGGCACGATAGAGTTTATCCCAGCCCAGGGTCTCATTCACATGAATGGAAGAAGGGACATAAACTCAAAAATACAAATAAGAGAATGTTTCCCAATGTAAGTCTCCAGAGAAAAGTAATTTTGAGCCCAAAAGCATCACATGATAGACACGTAAGTTGTGGTACCACTATTTGCCCACTGGGAAAATTTGCTTCAAAGCCCAGCACACTTCCTGGGGACATGGACTTAGTCAGAAAAATATGTTCACACGCTCAAACGTGCAGAAAAAGCTCACCTGGCCAGTCTGGCTGAATCAACAAACATAGACTGTATGTAAAGAGTAGACAGAGCCATCGTGACATCACCCACTGGTTTGTGGGTTTGTGAACAACGGCAGTGAAGCCCATACAGAAATAACTAAACTTGCATTCTCTCCACCAGCCAGCAGGGGGTGATACTGGTGGTTTCAAAAAGAAGTCTGTTTGCATTTCCTATGTGAAAATTACTATTTTCTCTCCTGCTGTATTACCTCTGTAAATAGTGTAAACATGAGGTTATGGTCTGAATGGTTAGTTTAAAGACTGTTATAATACAACATGGGTGGCACGGTGGTGTAGTGGTTAGCACTGTCGCCTCACAGAGAGAAGGTACTGGGTTTGATTCCCGGCCAGGGGTCTTTCTATGTGGACTTCTTTTTATAAAACACCAGTATCGCCCCCTGCTGGCTGGTGGAGAAACTTCTGGATGGGCTTCACTGAGCAGACCCCAGTGTTGCCCACTGTTTACAACACACACAGATGGAAAGTAACTTCACTCTCCGCTCAGGTAGACATTTCTGCTCTATAGTGCTGCAAAAACAGTGGTTGTTTCCTGTTATACTATATTGTATTGTATTGATATTGGATAGCACACCTTTTAACAGAATTTTTGTGGCTGTGACCATTGTTTTATCCAATTGTATTCAAATTATGTGTTTTTTTTTTTACAATTCATTAATTATGTCACTAGCAAACTAATTTACCATGTAATTTGTATTCATTTACTTCTTATCCTTGATTGCTTCATGCCAGTGAAACAATCAGGCCATGGCCGTCTGGATGTTTGTTATGTAACGGAGTGACGTAATAAATACTGTGCTCCACATTTAGATTATATCTAGCCCACAAACTACGAAATTACTATGAAAATAACATCATGTTGTTTTATTAATGTCGGCTGTAGTGTCCAGCGCTGCGGACTCTTGAACATCGGAGGTTGGCGGAAGTCGGAAGTGTCGGTTGGCGGGAGCGTGAGTTTAAACCAGCGGACACTAAGAGACAGAAAACTGATCTAATAGCGAGAAATTTGCGTTTTTTGATTGGATTGTGTGTTGGGTGCGTGCGGATTGAGTGGGGAGTTGCGTGTGGGATATCGGCCGATGGCCGATAGGCCCGGTACGACGGTATCCTAGCTCAGCTTCTGACCGATCTGCAGGTTCCTAGCCACAAGAGAGAGGTGAACAAACAAACAAACAAACAATCAACGACACAAAAGATCGTCGTTCTAAAGGCTCGACCCTCGGACCTGGCAGTTGGCATAAACTGGTTTGTGACTGGATCAGGATGGCGACTCAGGTGGACGATGAGGAGGAAGGTAACATGGATTTTGGCGGATGGACGCCAGTTTCTAGTGGGAGAGCGAGAGGAAGAAACAGGCGAGACGACGTAAATAAACTCAGCAAGAGAAGCTTCGAAGAGAACAGTTCAGGTGATGATGAGAGAGTCGTCCGCAAAAAAGTGATGAGAGAAAGTCATTGTGAAATTTAGAAAGGAAGATGAAGAGGTTAGACTGAGTCCAATTACACTGAGCAGGGAGCTGAGAAAGAAGCTAGGAGAGGTGGAGATGGCAAAAACCCTAAGGGATGGCAATCTGTTGATAATATGTAAAACAGAGGAACAGAAGAACAAAGCACTACAAATAGAAAGCATTTGTAAGAAAATGATAAATGAAAGAAGGATTATGGGCGCTAACAGGGTGGTAAGGGGAGTGATAACAGGGATTCCTGTAGATGAGGACCTGGACAAACTCAAACGGAGCACTTCGGGGGGCGAAGTGAGCAGAGCAAAGAGACTACAGAGGACAGTTAATGGAGAAAGGGTGGATAGTCTGTCTGTTCTGCTGGAGTTTCAGGACACTGTACTCCCAGAAACAGTTAAAATAGGATATATGTGCTTTCCAGTCAGGCCCTACATCCCTCCCCCACTACGCTGTTATAAGTGTCAGAGGTATGGGCATATAGCAGCAGCCTGCAGAGGCAAGCAGAGGTGTCCCAAATGTGGAGGGGAGCACAGGATAGAGGAGTGCAAAACTGAGGGTCAGGAGAAATGCTGTAACTGTGGTGGACAACACAGGGTGACATACAGTCAGTGTGAGGTCAGGAAGAGGGCAGTGGAAATAGAGCAGGTGAAAGCAACAAACAACATCAGCTATGCAGAGGCAGTGAAGAGGGTAGATGGTCAAAAGGGAAAGAAAGTAACAGGAAAAATTAATCAGGTCCAAAGAGCAGAGGAAGAGCAAACAGAGGAAGCTAACACAGCATTGGCAGTAGATAAACTGATTCTCTTCATGGCCTACGTTATTAACTGTACTGATCAAGTCAAACACAAAACAGAAAACATCAAGATAATTGTGAGGGGAGCAGAGAAGTTTTTGGGGATGAAAAATGTGTCCTGGGAGCAGATTACAAAAAGCCTTGAGGCAGATGGGAGAGTGGGGAGCTCAGGTGAAAAAGGACCCTGATTGTTTTACAGTGGAACGCTAGAAGCCTGATAGCAAATGGTCAAGAATTTAAAGGATTCATTAAGGGAATAAAAAAGAAACCAGATATCATATGTATTCAAGAAACCTGGCTCAAACCATCACTAGACTTTGTAATAAAAGGCTATGATAGTGTCCGCAGAGATAGAGGGGAGGGCAGTGGAGGAGGGTGTGCAACATTTGTCAAACAAGGGATACAGTACAGAGTGATGGGAAAAGGATCAGAGCTCGAATATGTAATAATCGAAGTCTGGACAAAAGAAGGAAACATTAAAATTGTTAACTTTTACAGTCCATGCAGTAGACTGACAGTTGAGACAATGAATGAATTGACAGCACAAATACAAGGGAACGTAGTATGGTGTGGGGACTTTAATGCTCATAGTACACTGTGGGGCAGTGGGACTGATAACAATGGTGTGGTAATAGAAGAGATAATTGAGAGTAAAAACCTAGTAGACTGTTCCATGGTGGACAAAGGAGTGTGATGTAGTGATTAGGGCAAGAAATAAAGCATTCAAAGTCTTGAGACAGAACCACAGTGGTCAGAACCTTATTGATGATCAGAGAGCACAAGCAAAAGTCAGGAGGGTTATAAAAAATGCAAAGAGGGAATATTGGAGGACATTCTGTAACTCTGTGGGAAGGGAGACAGAAATAGGTAAAGTGTGGAGAATGATAAAAAGAATGAATGGGATTAAAGGAGACTGGGGATATCCAGTGCTAGTAGAGGGTGAGGTAACAGCAGTGAAGGACGAAGAAAAAGCTGAGATGCTGGCAAAGACTTTTGTTAAAATTCACAGTTCAGCAAACATCAGTGAAAAAGGGAAAGAAGGGCGGGTAACCACAAGAGCAGAGAATATAGAGCTGTTACAGGATGATGAGGACACAGATGACCCACTAAACCAACCATTTACAAAGACAGAACTGAACCGTGCACTAAAGAAAACTAAGATGACAGCACCAGGAAAGGACCAGATTTACTACATAATGTTAAAACATCTCAGTGAATCAGCCAAGGACATTTTATTAGAATTATATAACAAAGTTTAGAAAAAGGGAGAATTACCACAGAGCTGGAAGGAAGTCATTGTAGTCCCAATACGCAAAGCAGGAAAAGACAGTACAAACCCAGGGAATTATCGGCATTATCATCTAATATCTGTAAAATAATGGAGAGAATGATAAATGACAGGTTAACATATTATACAGAAAGTAAAGGCTATATATCTAAATATCAGAGTGGCTTTAGGAGAGGGAGAAACACCATGGATCCTGCTGTTTGTCTAGAGCATGAGGTCAGAAAAGCACAGGTAAACCAAGAAAGTGTGGTAGCTGTGTTTTTTGATGTAGAGAAGGCCTATGATATGATGTGGGGGGAGGGACTATTAATCAAACTCAGAAAATTAGGTATTAATGGTCAAATGTATAGATGGATAAGAGATTTTTAACAGGCAGATTCATTCAGGTGAGAGTAGGGAAGAAGTACTCTGGGAAATTTGCCATAGAAAATGGAACACCGCAAGGGAGCATAATCAGTCCATTATTGTTCAGCCTTATGATAAATGATGTGTTTACAGGTATAGAAAATCAGATGGGGGTGTCACTGTTTGCTGATGATGTTTCAATCTGGAAGAGGGGAAATAATCTGGAATTTATTATGAAGAAAGTTCAGGGTGCCATCACTAAAATAGAGGAGTGGTCATATAAGTGGGGTTTTAAATTCTCAGTAGATAAGACAAAGACAATGTTTTTCACAAGGAAAAGAATTAGCAGCACGATGAAACTAAAACTGTATAATCAGGAACTGGAGAGAGTGAAATGTTATAAATACTTGGGGATTTGGTTTGATGAAAGAATCACATGGGCTGTACATATTCAGAAGGTGGAGGATAAATGTAAGAAAGTATTGAATGTGATGAGGTGTTTGGTGGGGAGTGAATGGGGGGCAGACAGAAGTGCACTAAAAGCCATATACTGTGGGCTGATCAGATCAGTGTTGGACTATGGGAGTGTGGTATATGGATCTGCAGCAGGCACATCTCTGAAAAGACTGGACAATATTCAATATCAGGCACTGAGGATATGTACAGCAGCACTGAAAACAACTCCAACAGCAGCACTACAGGTGGAGATGGGGGAGATGCCATTAGATATGAGGAGGCTACAACTTTCAACAGTTTATTGGGTTAATTTACAGGGACACAGTCAAGATCATCCAACACAACTCACTTTAAAACCGTGTTGGGAAAAGGAGAAAAGGGACAACAAAAGCTTTGGCTGGTTGAGTACACAGAATGCAACAGAACTGGGAATAGTACAACTAAACATCAGTCCTACAGTACCGTTACCAGTTATACCACCCTGGATACTTCCAAACGCCACAGTTGATCTCACGTTATTAGAAAAGAAAAACAAGAATAGAGGACTCATTTATAACCCGCAGGTAGTACAGACACATATTGAGGACTTTTCCAGCTACGTCCAGATTTATACAGATGCCTCAAAGAGCTCAGATAAGGCAGGAGCAGCTTTTATTGTCCCAGAGTTTAATGTCACAGTGGGGAGGCAGATCAGTGGAGAAGTGTCAGTTAATATAAAACAGCAGAAGAAGAAGAAGAAGAAGAAGAAGAAGAAGAGCCAGAAACACACCTGCTAGCAGCTGCACACCTACTTTACAATATGATAACATTTTTGGACTGTAGAGTAATTAAACTAAGAAGTGTTTTAGAAAGACATATCTGCACTTCCGATTCGGCACTTAAGGGGAAAGTTAAGGGGAAATTAACATAATGTGCAGTGCGACTGTTTTATCCACTGATTGTCTGTTTTTTTTAATACTTCTTGATGTGGAAACATTTGTACCTTTTGGGTAAGACATTAACTTTGCCTGACATCAACTACTGTGTTTGTGAAACTATTGGTGAAAATGCCAAAGGGGATATTTCACCGTTTATGTTTTATACCGAGACCTCATTAGACCAGGTCCAGATTGAAAACCACCGGACCTAGCCTTGTCAAATCTGGACTGGATTAATCTACAGACTCTGCAGTTTAATAAAAACACATTCTCTGATTTGTGAAACCTTTATTCTATTTGTGAAAATGCCATAAAGGCACATTTGACCATTTATTTCAACATATAGACCACATTAGACCAGGTCCAGATCGAAGACCACTGGACCGAGACTTGTCAAATCTGGACTGGATTAATCTACAGACTCTGCAGATTCATAAAAACACATTCTCTGATTTGTGAGACCTTTATTTTATTTGTGAAAGTGCAATAAAGTCACATTTAACCATTTATTTCAGCATATAGACCACATTAATATACCGAGGCTAAACATTCAGTATAACACAGTTTCAGATTCGTGAAACCTTTATCTAGTTGTGAAAATGCCATAAAGGCACATTTCACTGCTTATTCGTACAATTTAGTAAGAATAAATCGTCTTGCTAAGCTAAAAAGTCCAAGCAGGCAGGAAGAAGCTTTAAAAAAAATAGTTAACAATCTTTGTTGCAGGAAGGCAGAACAAAGGGGCAGCAGCCTTACACATTATAATAAATATTTTTATCCTGGTATGCTATTGATGTTCTTATAACACACCTTTCTAAATTAGTAGTAAAGCTATAAAACAAGTGATTTAATTTCCTTTTTGTAAAGTATGTCTACTAGACACAATACAGTATGTTAGAAATGACTTGCAGGTCTACGTTGTAAACTCTGGATAGTGGGGTAGAATCAGGATCATGTCTGCAGGTAGGTAGGAGGTCAGGTGACGAGCAAAGGAAGGAACACCGTTCAGACAACTGGTAGCCAGGAAAATAAGAGCAGGGTCTGAAATAATGGCAGATGTTAGTAAAACCAACAAACTAATCAATCATCATATTCATGACTGTGATGAGTACTGACAGAAAAGGTTTACTGTATATGTCCTCATATTGTTCAAATGAAAAATAAGCACACTAACAGCTAAAGTGGTTCCAACACAGGCAACAGTAAAGTCTCTGAGGAAACTGACAGTGACAGAAGCTGTGGGACTGGTGGAAAATGGGCAGATGGAGGAAAGGTAAGAGCGAATCATCTTTTTTGGGGTATATTTCCCAAATGATAAAAGAATAAAGGTTTCACAAATCAGAGAATGTTTATTTATGTATCTGCAGAGTCTGTAGATTAATCCAGTCCAGATTTGACAAGTCTAGGTCCAGTGGTCTACGATCTGGACATGGTCTAATGTGGTCTATATGAGAATTGAGGTCAGGATTGAGTGTTCAGACAACGGCGATGGGACCTGCTCCGTCTCCTACCTGCCCACGGAGCCTGGGGACTACCTGGTTAACATCCTGTTTGAGGAGGTCCACATCCCAGGCTCACCATTCAGAGCCGACATCCAGATGCCCTTTGACCCCTCTAAGGTGGTGGCGTCGGGGTCAGGCATGAAAAGAGCTAAGGTGAGCATCTGATGACAGAAGTTGATTTGTGAATTAAGTTGCAGCAGCTCTGATCTGAGCCTCTGACCCTCACAGTGTGAAGCTAAACCGGCTTGTTGTGTCTGCAGGTTGGAGAGACCAGTCTGGTGAATGTGGACTGTTCCCGGGCTGGACCGGGACAGCTCAGCCTGGAGGCCATACCAGACTCATCCCCAACCAGTCCGACTGGGTCTGCTCCAGGCTCTGGTAACACAGCATGTTTCATCTTTCATCAGTATCCAGTCTGCACACTGTCAGCTGTAAATGAGTGCACCAGTGCTTGTGAGGCCATGTGTTAGTGTTTCTCTGCTCTTTTAAAGTGATCCAGTAGCTGGTAGATAAATTTCCTTTTCTGTAAAGACTTGAAACTTGCTGCCTATCAGTAATCATTCAGTCAACATCATGTTAGTTTGACATTTTGGGTAATGTGTTTTTGATAAGATCTTATCCTTAAATATAACTGTGGAATCAGGGGAAACAGTTATCCTGAATGTCAAATGACCTCAAAGCTCACTAATTAACACATTTTATCTTTTTATTTTACATACACATTTTACCAGGTGTTATACTGTATGTTGGACTAAGAAACAATCTGATGCATGACATATAATTTGCTGTTAGTTTGCAAGAAGCCAGATATGACCTGGGGTCCTAGTTGAGCCAGGTCCAAGTGATCTTCGGTCCAGTCTGCTCTCAGGACCGTCTGTGTGTCTAATATCAGAGTGGACTCGGAGAATAATGTTTGGGATATTGACTGTTCTGAGATGTGAACGTACAAACAAGACTGTTTTGTTGCAGGTCTGAAAGCGAAGACGGAGGTGGTTGACAACGGAGACGGGACATACATAGTGACCTACGTCCCCCTGACCTCCGGCATGTACACACTGCTGCTGAAGTATGGAGGCAAGGCCGTCCCCGGCTTCCCTGCCAAGGTGATGGCGGACCCTGCCGTTGACACCTCCAAGGTCAAAGTGTTTGGACCTGGAGTGGAAAGACGGTGTGGTATGGTCCGTTTTGTGTTTGGTTTGAGGAAAGGTGGCAAATTACTTATATTCCTTCTTTTCAAAGATAACCAAATTAACATCTTCAAACATCATTGTTCCCATTTTAGCATATGAGGTCATTTGATAGATTTTTATTCAAACCTATGCTCATCCCTCCTCCAGCTGTTTTCAGACAAGCCACCACATCGTTCACAGTGGACGCCAGTCCTCTGACACAGCGAGGAGGAGACCATGTGAAGGTGGAGGTCAAGAACCCGTCCGGAGCGCTGATTGACTGTCAGATCACAGACAAGGCGGACGGCACCTACAACGTAGAGTACACGCCTTTTGAGAATGGTAAGAACATCTGCTGCACCTGTGTTCTTTACCACAGCCTTTACTGCTCTAATCTACAACAATGTGTCCAACTGTGTGTTTCAGGTGTCCACAGCGTCCAGGTTCTCTATGACGACACACCGGTTCCTAAGAGCCCGTTCAGGGTGTCTGTGTCGGATGGATGTGACCCCAGCAGGGTGGTGGCTTCTGGCCCTGGGCTCCAGCAAGCCCTGACGGAGAAGCCCAACACCTTCAACATCATCACCAGGTCACTGTTTATGAGTTTGGATTGAAAAAGTGTCTCAGCTTCAGGTCAGATTGTTGCTGATTTGGTGTATCGATCCTTCACCAGAGGGGCGGGTATTGGCGGTCTTGGCATCACTGTGGAGGGTCCGTCAGAGTCAAAGATGTCATGCAAAGACAACAAAGACGGCAGCTGCAGCGTGGAGTACGTTCCCTTCACCCCCGGACTCTACGACGTTAATATCACCTACGGAGGAGAGCATATCCCTGGTGAGATGAGCTTTTTAGAAAGCCATGTCAAGATGGTGGCGAGCAGGACTGCATGGCTTGAGGACTGGCAGGATTGGAAGAAAATTTATTTAAAGATGTTCTTCTGTACTTTTTAAAACCAGCAATCTTTAGGTCCAGTTCTCAGTACTTAAATTTCTATGGGACTGAATTAAAGTCCACTCGTGAATGGACTCAATGAGGAACTGGACGGAGGCTTAGTTGGGCTGACACTTCCTCTCTGTTGTTTCCAGGAAGTCCATTCAAAGTCCCAGTGAAGGACGTGGTGGACTCCAGCAAGGTTAAGGTGTCTGGTCCTGGTGTGGGGTCAGGGGTCAGAGCCAAAATCCCACAGTCCTTCACTGTGGACTGTAGGAAGGCGGGCGTGGCCCCACTGGCTGTGGCTGTCACCACTCTGAAAGGCATCACAGAGCCGTCAAGTATGCCGAGGAGGATGTTCCCCGCAGGTACTGCCTGAGTAGTGCCACCATTCAGAGACACTAATGTTCAGGAAGATTTAAGACAAGATCAGATCTGTGGAAATGGATCAGTGTCTGTAATAACTGTGTGTCTCTTAAGTCCCTTCAAGTTTTGGGTTCTGCCCACTCACGATGCCAGTAAAGTGAGAGCCAGCGGCCCCGGACTGACCAGCGGCGTCCCTGCCAGCTTCCCTGTCGAGTTCAGTATTGATGCCAAGGATGCCGGCCAGGGCAAACTGAACGTGCTCATCACTGTCAGTAACACACAGACACGATTGTCCACTAAGCATTATGAGGAAAAAAGAGACCTCACACTGTGCTCCCTTCTTTCTTCCTTCTTCCACTCCAGGACCAGGATGGAAAACCTAAGCAGCCCAGTATCCATGACAACGGTGACGGTGACATACCAGGTGTCTTACGTCCCCGACCGTGCCGGGCGCTACACCATCGTCATAAAGTATGGCGGTGACGACATCCCTGCCTCGCCTTATAGAGTCCGTGCCACAACAACTGGAGATGCCAGCAATTGCACTGTCACTGGTACGTGACCACGGATGATGCTGATGATGATGATGTGTCACAGAAAAGCTTTTTGGGGAAAAAGCAAATCTACTAAAATGTCCTCCCCCTCCTCCCCAGGTCCAGGTGTGGGTCCCACAGTGGCCATGGGTGAGGAGCTGGGCCTGGTGGTGAACGCTAAGGCTGCTGGGAAGGGGAAGGTGAGCTGTGTGGTGGTCCAGCCTGACGGCAGCGAGGTGGAGGCTGAGGTGCTGGAGAACGAGGACGGCACCTTCGACATTTTCTATACCGCACCGGCGCCCGGAAACTGCGTCATCTACGTCCACTTTGGAGGGGAAAACATCCCACGCAGTCCCTTCAAAGTCATGGTGAGGCAGGATGCAGAATTGTGTTCATTGCGCTTTGACTAGGGATCCAAAATGGGTACATGTGACCTGAGGGAGTCAAGATTTTCCCAAAGATGTGGGGGCTGGAGTGTTCTTCAACTTTTAAAGGGCCATACTTTAAACTACAAATCTCTAGAGTTTTAAATTGTTTATGCATTTCTTGTTGTTCCAGGAAGCAGCTGGTTTTTATCCATGCAGGTACAACATGGAAAAAAAAAAAATAACTTTGACCGTAACTACATTAGTTAGCACTGTCACCTCACAGCAAGAAGGTACCGGGTTCGAATCCTGGGCCCGGGGCCTTTCTGTGTGGAGTTTGCATGTTCTCCTCATGTCTGTGTGGGTTCTCTCTGGTACTCCAGCTTCCTCCCACCATCCAAAAACATGCATGGGGATTAGGTTAATTGGTTAATTTAAATTGACCGTAGGTGTGAATGTGAGTGTGAGTGGTTGTCTGTCTCTATGTGTCCTGTGATGAACTGGAGACTTGTCCAGGGTGTACCCTGCCTTTCACCCTAAGACAGCTGGGATAGACTCCAGCCCCCCCAAGACCCTATGAGAGGATAAGCCGTAGAAAATGGATGTAACTACATCAGAGTTATGACGTCCTTATGCCGAAAATGTCTGTTAATGCTCTACTAAGAGATGACTGGTTGGTTTCAGATTCACTTGTTGACATCTTGCCTTCAGTTTACAGTCCAGGATTTACCCACCAAGCCACAGCTGTGTGTGTGTGTGTGTGTTCACAATGTTAACCCTAACTGTCATGTCTTCAGACTACTGATGAGGTACCCATGATCCAAGAGCAGACGTCTCGACTGCAGCAGGCTGCGCCCGGAGCCTGGGTACCCCTACACACACACACACACACACACACACACACACACAAGAAAAAGCCTCCAACACACTATATTAATAATAATTAGGGCTGTCGATATTAATTTGCCTGATGCTAGCTCTACTTGAACAAGCTGCCTGTCGTGTGTTGCCAGAGTCAGGATTATAACAGGTGACTGTCGATGTGAAAAGGTAAAGCTGTGGTTTCACCTGCTGCTCACTGGAAACTGGATGCTGTGAGCTCGGAAGAGGCTGTAGAAGTTGATGGAGTTTTCTCCACCAGTTGCCACGGTGCCCATGTCCTCTTTCCTGGACACATTTCAGGCAGTTTGTCTAAGTAGTTACAGTTGCACATGCTGCCATGTTAACGCTGACTAATCGTGTTAACACATCTTGACAGCCCTAATAATTAATCTTTTAAGCTAACATATGGTAGACACAGACCTCCCACACAACATACCGTGAATGATGTAAATCCAGGTGTCTGAAAGATGTTGCAGAAGGCGTTGCTATGGTTACGGGCATTTTGAGTACTTCTCATTGTTTTTCCTTCCTCGTTGCAGTGGCCTCTCTTTCTCCTCTTCCTCAGTGCACTCTTCATGGCTGTGGCTGCATCACAGAGCTGCCTCATCATCATCATCATCCTCCTCCTCTTTTTTTTCTTTTCTGCTCTGTCGCGCTTCCCTTCCCAGGATGCCCCTCTGTGGGCGAGGCTTGGTTGCAGTAGCAGCATGTTTCTAGTTTTTAATTTAGGTTGGCGGGAACAGGAAGTTGTTTTAATGCTGCTGAATAGAGGCGTTAAGCTGTCCGTGTGTTTCTGTCCTCTCCAGGTGTCAGACACCCAGGAACCAATCAGCAGCAGCGTTAACGGGAGCGGCTTCAGGCCGTTCGACATGGTGATACCGTTCTCCTTCAGGAAGGGTGAAATCACAGGTGAGACAACAGACTGAGTCATTAGTGCAGACGTACAGCAGGGGCTGATAATGACACAGAGGGAGGCCCATACTCTTTGAAAATCGCTCCACTAGATGAAAGTTAAGGGATCACAATATTCCTCCTGACAGGGTATGTGAGGGTATGATTAGTGCCAATACACCCAGTAATTTTCAAGAGATTTCACTAAAAACTACAAATGTTGCGCCTCAGTAGCTCACCTGGTAGAGAGGGTCCTTACCCCAGCAGCCTGGGTTTGAATCTGTCCCTTCATTCAGAACTAGCACTGTCAGAGAATAAAAGGCAAAATGCCCCAAAACTGTCTTTTTGAAAAACTCAAAAGAACATGAAAATCAACCTCATGGTGGCGCTAAAGAAATATCCCAATTTATCCAGTAGTTGTTGAGATTTTTCAGTCTGGAAATGAGATGTGGGCTGGCCAAGAAATATAGAGCCATGCTGCACATACAGTAATACATAAAAGTGATAAGAGAAAGGCCACATGGAAATATGCTAAGAATATACTGCACGGTGTATTTGTGTCTTTAACACTCTCTCTCTCTCTCTCTCTCTCTCCCTCTCTCTCTCTCAGGTGAGGTGCTGATGCCTTCAGGTAAATCAGCTCAGCCGCTGATCTCTGACAACCTGGATGGGACGGTCACTGTGCAGTACTCACCCACTGAGGCTGGCCTGCACGAGATGCACATCAAATACAATGGCACACACATCCCAGGTCAGTACACACACACACACACACACACACACTAAATATACAAAATAAATCTGACTCTGCCGTCATGATGTTTAAACAATCAGACTCACAGGTGTTGGAGGTGAACTCAGGACTGTGTCACTGTACTCACACACACACACACACACACTAAATATACAATACATATATATATATATATATATATATATATATATATATATATATATATATATATAATAATAATATATTGTTTATATATATATAAACAATCAGACTCACAGGTGTTGGAGGTGAGCTCAGGACTGTGTCACTGTACTCACACACACACACACACACACCCTAAATATACAATACATATATATATATATATATATATATATATATATATATAGATATAAATACTAATATATTGTTTATATATATATAAACAATCAGACTCACAGGTGTTGGAGGTGAGCTCAGGACTGTGTCACTGTACTCATAAAACAGCTGAATGATGTAATGATACTCCTCCTGCAGTTTTAATGTGTTTTGGTGTTTGTGTTTTGCAGAGTCTCCTCTTCAGTTCTATGTGAACAATGCCAGTAGTCCTAATGTCTCAGCCTATGGTCCTGGTCTGAGCTACGGCGTCGCCAACAAGATGGCCACGTTCACCGTCTTCACAGAGGACGCCGCTGAAGGTACGTTAGCTGCAGAAGGAGCAGAGCTGCAGAGATAGAACAGCAGAAGGAGCTGTGTTGTAAAAGTGGCACATTGAGGCTGCAACAGAATCTGTAGTGTTAATATTGAAGCCATTGGAATTTGAAGATAACAATAATAATATAATACTGGGAGCTATTAAACACAAACATTAAATGGAAGATGGGGGGAAAATGCTTTTTAAAGATCTAAAATGAAAGCTGTTGGCCTCCTGAGTTCATCCAGATCAGTAGTTTTAGTTTTGTGTGTGGTTTTCAGACAGATGGGTTAGGTGTAAAATACATCATTGATATGCCAGTTATTTTCTAAAATAAGAAATTATTCATTTGGGCTTTAAAGTGAAGCTTAAGTGAGTGCGTCTTTTTCCAATAATGTTTCTCCATGTGTGTTAATATTTCTAAAAAGCGTTGTTATGCTCCAGTTTATTCTGTTCCTCTTCCTCCTGATGGAATGGCGCTTTTCCACGCACAGAAACGGCACGGTACGGCATGTCATGTCATGACGTCATTTACATGCAACACAGGAAAAAGAAGAACAACGACACTACTGTCACAAACAATGGAGGACACCGAAGCGATCATGTATTTGTTGCTCGCTCTGTGGCTTTTTGTCACACAGAGCGAAAGAAGAGAGTGTTTGGCTTTTACAGGCTAGTCGGACATCACGCATCCAATCCAGTCGCTTCAGCTCGCTTGGAACCAGAGCTGAGGAGGTACGAAAAAGTACCTAGTACCAGGTACTAATGGGAAAAGCGCCACAACCGTGTAGAGCCGTGCTGTACTGTACCGTACCGCGCCTGTGGAAAAGCACCATAACAGAGGTCTGGAGACTCACCCCAGATCTGTATTAGCCTGTACTCACTCAGCCACGTCCACTGAAACATCTAAATCCTGCTCTTCTGTTTCATTGTGACTTTAACTGTCTTGTTTTGTCTGATTAACAAAACCCAAAGTGATCAAATTTCATTAAGACGGAGAGGGCAGCATGTCCTCACAAGGCTTTCATTTTTACTGATGCCATCCTCTTTCCAATACAATCAGGGGGTCTGGACTTGGCCATCGAGGGTCCATCCAAAGCAGAGATCAGCTGTGTGGACAACAAGGACGGGACGTGCAGCGTCAGCTACCTGCCCACTCTGCCCGGAGACTACAACATCCTGGTCAAATACAACAGCAAGCACATCGCCGGCAGCCCGTTCACTGCCAAAATCACAGGTTAGACTCCAACACCAAAACCCACAGACATGTTACACAAACAGGCAGATTATTCATGATCGATAGTGTGTTTCATGCTGATTTCTACCGTCCTTTATACAAAATAGGTTGAACATAGATAGGATAGGATTTGCTTGAAGTTCATAACAGAAATAAAGTTTAAGAGCTAGGCTCTTGTGTCTGTCTGTGTTTCAGAGGACAACCAGCGGCGCTCTCAGGTCAAACTGGGCTCGGCGGCAGATTTCTCTCTCGACATCAATGAGACGGACTTGAGCCTGCTGACCGCCAGCATCAAGGCGCCGTCCGGCCGCGACGAGCCCTGCCTGTTGAAGAGGCTGGCCAACAATCACATCGGTAACACACACACACACACACACACACACACACACACACACTCCATCTCCTCCTCTGTCATTCCTTCCAAATTGTCTTTCTCTCCCCCTCCTCTCTGTCCAGGTATCTCATTCATCCCCCGGGAGGTGGGTGAACACCTGGTCAGCATCCTGAAGAACGGCAGCCATGTTGCCAACAGTCCTATCACCATTATGGTCGTCCAGTCCGAGATCGGCGACGCCAGCCAGGTCAAAGCTCATGGTGACGGCCTCGTCCAGGGAACTACTTTCAACAACTCCAGCTTTGTGGTTGACACGCGGGAGGCTGGTCAGTATGGAGGGCTTCAGATGATCTAAGTGCAGTGGTTCAGTGTTCTGTTACTGTGTTCATTACAACACTGTGATGATGTTGTTCTCACCAAGTGATTTGCTGAGATTAGGCGACACAATAAGGTCACAAAAAAAAGTCAGTCCGTTGCCTGTTTCTGGTGTTAGCCAGCTAGCGTTAGCTTCAGATATACCTCTGTATGTGTGTGTGCAGGTTATGGTGGCCTGGCTCTGTCCATCGAAGGTCCCAGTAAGGTGGACATCCAGACGGAGGACATGGAGGACGGGACGTGCAGAGTCACCTACTGTCCTACTGAACCAGGAAACTACATTGTCTCAATCCGTTTCTCAGAGGAACACGTCCCAGGTAAAAAAAAAAAAAAAATAACAGTGTCATAGTGAAGTAGGAGAGATTTTGCATCCAGCAGATTTTAACTGTTTTTATGCCACTTTTTTAGAACAGCTTCCAGTATTAATATCTTTCTTTTACCATTTCTTTTATTATGTACATACAGTTTTTGTTATTTTTTTTTAATATGTGGGGCTATATTTTTATTTCTATAGAGGTCAGACAGTTCCTGAATCCCAGTTCCAGGCATTGGGGGCTGCCTCTTGCGTTATTTAAATTAATTTATGTTTACCAAATGCACAGTTAGCAGAGTCGTTGCAAATTGCATTTCCTTGCTGTTGTACATCTTCAATTATGCATATTTTTATACAAATATTTTTTTAATATGTGTGTTTATCAACAGGAAGTCCATTCACAGTGAGCGTGACTGGGGAGGGTCGTATCAGGGAGAGCATCACCCGGCGACAGAGGGCAGCATCTGTCGCCCGTGTGGGGAGTATGTGTGACCTCAGTCTGAAATTACCAGGTACACACACACACACACACACACACACACACACACACACTTTCTTACCTTGCTCATCTGAAGGCTTGCAGTGGCTTTGGTCTTCTGGTTGTTTTGTCGATGGAAAAGTGAGGGGGAAAAAAAAGTGAGTGGCTCCTGAACTCGTTCTGTCCGGCTGAGATCTGGAGACTGAAAACACCTGCGGTATCGGAGCTGCTCCTCCTTTTCTAAAACTGTCTGAAGCTCTTCCATTTCTCTGGTTTCTGTCTCGTCTCTTACTGCTGCTCTGTAGATTGTAGTCCATGTCAGTTTTGTCTTTCTTGATCTCTTTTCTTTCTTTCCCTCTTCTTCCACCCTCCTTTGTGTCACCCTCTCTCCTACCTTCCTTTTCCTTCCTTAATCTTTCGTTTGCCTTTCTTCATTTCTCTCTCTTCTTATTTCTTTCTTTCATTCCTCTTCTCCATCACGTCTCCCTTGTTTCCTTCTTGGCTTCTTCTTACTTTGTCCTCGTCTGTCTCCAATCATTCCTCTCTTCTTTCTCCACCTCTTCGTCCTCCTCCCTTCTTTCCTCCTCTTCCTCCTCTAGTGAGCTGGTTCCTCCTGGCCTTGTCTCAGCAGCTCCTCTCTCACACCTCCTCCCGCTCCTACTGTTCCCTCTGGTGGTCTGGAAGATCCAGCTGTGGCAGGACTCATTCCTCTGCTGTTGTCCAGGATCAAAGCCTCTCCCTGGGTCATGTGCGCTTCGTCTCCGGCCTCTCTGGTCTGATGCGGGCGGGTGGGACGAGGGCAGTGAGGGGTGTTTGGGTCACTGGTGCCCCTTACTCGGTGGGCGGTACCAGGGTGGAGGGTGCGTTGTAGCCCTCGGGGGAAAAAAAGGTTGGGTTTGCAACATCACATGTAGCTGGTTCATATTTCTCTCGTCCTTGTCTCCTCTCTCTCTTCACTACCACGTCCAGCTTCAGAAGGAGATAATTAAATTTTGTCTTTGCAGCACTCGACGTGCAAGACATCACTGCTGAGGTCATGTCCCCCTCTGGAGCCCATCAGAGTGCTGAGGTGGTCGCCACGGGTAATGACACCTACTGTGTGCACTTCGTGCCCACAGAGATGGGTGTGCACAGCGTGAGTGTGAAGTACAGAGACGTGCATGTGCCGGGCAGCCCCTTTCAGTTCACTGTGGGGCCCCTGGGAGAGGGCGGGGCCACCAAGGTGAGAGCAGGAGGTACAGGACTGGAGGGAGCACAGGCAGGAGAGCCAGGTATCCCACACACACACACACACACACATCATTCTTACAGGGACTATATTCATTCACTCCTTCTTAAACCTCACCTTCACATCAGCCACCTACAAGTATCAGTCTGGTGATATTCTCAGGGTTCCCATGCATCCTGGAAAACCTGGAAAATGACCAATTTTCCAGTCATGGAAAACATGGAAAATGAGAAAAAAGGCAAAATGTCCTGGAAACGGTTAAGTTATCCTTGAAAATTGTTCAAAATTGTTCAAGCAAATGTGTTAAAACTAACTTTAACAAACTTTTAACCCGTTTGCATTCACTCACAAGACGTGGGGAGGGTAAATAAAAATAACTTTGCTGGTTTTCCAGGATGCATGGGAACCCTGATTCTGTATTCTTTTATTATTATCAATGAATCTATGTGTCTGAAGCCTGATATATCTTCTATATCTTCTTCCTCTGCACCATAGAGCTCCATTGTTGCTATAAAACACATCACTGAACCACTCTGTTGCACTGGGTGACATTAACATACAGTACATGTAGTTTTCTCCTGATAGAATAAAGTCCAGCTAGTTTAGGAGATGATTGATCTTCAGTGGCAGGTTGAGTGCCACAGACAGGGTAGAGCAGGCAAAGACTAAAAGCTGGGCTTACATAAAAAAGTAGAACTGTTTCATTTCAACTGAAGCACGCTCCTAGTCACTGGTTTGTAAAAATAACTGAACTTTATGGTACCAGATAGTAAAAATGTCTGCATCTTTTTTTAAATGTCTACATGAAGCTGAATAACTGTCCAAACATTGTTTATCATACATATCCTACACTTACTGAACCGTTGTATTCCCCTGCATTGTAACAGTGCACAGATCAATATGTAAAATATTTGTCCAACCAATACTTAATGGAGGATTTGTGCATTGATGATGGTGTCAACAGGATAGATACCAAAATTTGAGAGCCATCACACAACATTTGTGTTGTGGTCTGTGGTGTGAATAGGGCAGCAACTAACGATTATTTTGATAGTCGACTAATCTATCTAAATGATTACTCAACAGTAGAATTATGAAGCGTACACCTGTTCTGTGGCTCTTATTCGGCCATCGGCTATTAAATTCAGCTCGAGGTAACAAATAAATGACTACTATCATTCAGAAATATTTATGAACTGTGCTCAGGCTGCCACAAAAGTAAAAATAACTTTATTAAACTTTTGTCCGTTTAAAATCAAGGACAGGCAAAGAGATAGTGCTGATAAAAATAAAGTATAATATTTAACACACATACACAGTTTACCCTGATGACTGTCTGTTGTAGCGTCTCTTTGACTTTCTGAGTGATGTCACCCCCCTCCTCCTCTGCAGGTGATTATGAAATTTCAGTGAAGTTCAACGAGCAGCACATACCTGACAGCCCCTACCTGGTTCCTGTTGTCGCTCCAGCAAACAACGCTCGGCGCCTTACTGTTACCGGCCTTCAGGTGAGGCATGAGGAGACACCTCCACAACCAGCCGGCCCGGCCTTGCTCAAGGGCTCTGAGGCACAGTTGCATAAAAACGTGATGGATTCTGTACTAATACAGAGCAGATGAATCGGGTGTGATGGTTCGACTGAGATGGGTTCATGTTTATTCACACAGATTTAATGTTGATTTTAGTCCCACTTGTGATGGCAGCAACAAGAAGAAAGTACTTTTGGACACTCAACACTTTTCAGATGAGTTCATGAGTTCATCATCAGGCTAAGCAGCACCAGTAAATAGTACAGATCAGTCGAGCCCATTCATTTGAACCGATAATCAGGTTAAAGTTTGAATTCTCTTTATGCAACTGGCCTCATCATGGATGTGACCACAGCCAGGCAAACACACCGTTTCTCTGTGAAGTGGACACTTGAGGGAAGCACTAAAGGAAACCATGCAGAGTGAAAACTGGAGAAGATTCATGCTTTTTGGAGGACGTGCTATGGCTCTAACTATTGGTTACTTTCATTTACCACTAATTGAATATGCCATTTACGATATATAATGAAAGAAAACTTTTAAAAATATCAAAAGTGAGGTCAGAATTAAGTAATTTTGTCCAACCAAACCCAAAGACAAGACAATTTACAACCATGTGGAGTAAGCAGCAAAACCTCACAAAAGTCAGCAATTTTACTTGAGAACAAAACAAACATTTATTACAGCTTTTAGATTGTGCCACTTAACTAACACATTAAAAGGGTAATTCTTGTAACTTCAACTTCGGACAGTATGTTTCATGAAAATAGACCTTGCTTGATATTTTAACTTTTCATTTAGGCTGTACAATAAGAGGAAAATAAAACAATAACTATATCACTTGCGATAAATGAACAGAAACAGTATTAAAGTGTCTCGGCTCCTTTCAGAAAACTGTCACATTACAGCAAATTGCTTGTCAATTTAAAAAATAATGACTGAATTATTTCCAATATTCTTGAGAAACAACTGAACACAAAAAGCACTCAAACGTCCCTGTAGGGCCTCATGTACCAAGGCTGAGTCCTGAACACAGCGGCCCCTCGCTGCAGGTCATCTTCTTTCAACCTTTCCTCACTCTTTCTGTCAAAACAAGGCCAAAAATATTGTGTGCCATTCAGTCTTATATACCTCATCCTCATGCATAAAGATATTGACTATCAGATGATGCCTAAAGATGAGGGTCCCGTCTGATTGCTCAAAGAATCAGAGAACAACTAAATTTGGTCATATTACTATGCTATATTTTCAAAGTACAATATGGCAATGTAATGACGCCTCTAATTTTCATTTGTGACATTCATCCAGCATCATGTTATGATGGTGGTACTTAAGGAGGAGGACTTCTCCTTAAGTATGTATAAAAACACTAATTGTGGCTGGAAAGCCAAAAAAGCTGCCCTCTGCACCGTTTTGCCTGGCTGTGGTCATCCCTCCTCTCTCTGGTGTGGAACTGCTGGTGTTTCTCTTGTGTTTCATTTAAAGGCTTTTAACAGCACGTCATCATCATCATCATCATCATCATCATCGTTAGCTCCTTGGTTGATTAGCTGCAGCAGACGGAGGCGGACTACAGCAGACCTGCTGCTGTACTTTTAGAGACTGGAGTTTGTTTCCTGTCTGGAGACAAACCTGATAAATCTGAGTCTGCTAGTTCAGCCGTCAGAGCTCTGCTGCCTTATAATAATAATAATAATAAAAATAATAATAATATGACCACATCAGTGTTTGATGATGTAAGAGGGAGTTTCACTGCCCATCCTTTTTTAATATTGCTGGTGATGTTAGAAAAGCTGCAAAGCAGATCTGCTTTACTGCAAAGTTTGTGAGTATTATAATGTAATACTATATCTATACATAATATATTATATAAAGCTGTAGTCAGAGTGAACATGATAGTAGTTACTATCATACATTTTTCTATTTTTTTATCATCTGTCTGATGTACTTAGTACTTAGGATATTGTGACAGTTTTATGAAAATATATTTTTTTTTACCATATTTGCTCAAAGTTACCAACTGCAGCTTTGACCAGGGTTTCTCCGTCTTTAATTGAAACTGCCTTTACATTTTTTTATTGTCATGTATAAATGACATAGTTTGTCTTCCAGAGAGCACTGTATGATGTACTCTTTTAAACTCTGTACTGTAGCACTGATAGTGTGTGTGTGTGGTACAGTGTCAGTGTGTTGACCTGTCTGTCTCTGTCTGCTGAAGCTGCACCAACAGGAGCTCAGGTGAGAGTGAGACACAGTGAAATACATGGAGAGCGAAGCAGAGCTGCAGCACTTCACTCTTCTTCATAAAAGTGAGTGCTGTTTGTGTTTTGAAGGAAGACTGTCTGTGTGTTGAACCTCGTAGGAGTCTGGTCTGAAGGTGAATCACCCAGCATCCTTTGCGGTGCGTCTGAACGGAGCGCAGGGAAAGATAGAGGCCAAGGTCCACAGCCCCTCTGGAGCGCTGGAGGAGTGTGTCGTCACTGAGCTGGAAAGAGGTCTGAGTGTGTTTCAAGTGTTTCCATGGCTACATGTGATCACTTAAAGAGGTCTACTTTGGTGTCCAACCCCTCTGTCCTGTCCTCCAGACAAGTACGCTATCCGGTTCATCCCCAGGGAAAATGGCGTCCACACCATCGATGTCAAGTTCAACGGCTCTCACATCCCGGGAAGTCCTTTCCAGGTCCGAGTCGGAGAACCAGGACAGACAGGAGAGCCCGGTCTGGTGTCAGCCTATGGAGCTGGACTGGAGAGAGGCACGACAGGTGGGTGACCTGTCTGTTAATAATGAATAATAAAATGTGAACACTTTTATCATTATAGGGTTTTGTACTTCAAACAAAAGAGCCACAGCACTGTGACAACCACAGCTTGATATGTATTTTTTATGTTGTAATGTTGCAGGTAGCCAGTCAGAGTTCACCATCAACAACACTAAAGCAGGTCCTGGGGCCCTGGCTGTGACCACTGAGGGTCCGTCCAAGGTCAAAATGGACTGCAAGGAGGTTCCTGAGGGCTACAAGGTGCAGTACACTCCCATGGCACCTGGAAACTACGTGATCAGCATCAAATATGGAGGACCCAACCACATCAATGGCAGTCCCTTCAAGGCCAAAGTCACTGGTAAAGTGATGGCTGAGAGTATTTAATGACAAATGAGTGTCAAAATAATAATAAAAACTCAAAGACACATTTGACAGCTTTGTTTTGTGGCAGCAGTAGCTCAAGTCTGTGGGAACTTTCCTCTATCTACATAAAAACACAAAGGCTTAATCCAAGAAAGGTTCACTGTGACATCCTGGAAAGTAGAGCAGTAATTAAAGCAGTAATTTCATGGAAAGTCCTGGTTTTACAATTGTTTGCTGTCCTCCTCTTCAAAGCATTTAGAATTTTTAAAGCTACCACAGTGACATTTATAAAAAATAATAGTCATAATTTCTCCCTCTCTTAGGTCCTCGCTTGGTGAATGTCACCAACGCCAGTGAAACATCGACCCTGACAGTGGATCCAGTAGTGAGGGCGTCCAGCAGCAGCTTTACCCAGAGTGCCATGCCCAGGCTGCCTGACTCTGACGCCAGCAAGGTGCTGAGCCGAGGTCCCGGCCTCAGCAAGGCCTTTGTCGGCCAGAGAGGAAACTTCTCTGTCGACTGCAGCAAGGCCGGTAAGGAACATGTGAGATGGTTTTGTGCACATGAACACATAACAGCTTCTCTGTTGGAAGGTCCAGAAACATATAGACTCCAGTAGAACAGCAACGGGATTGGTCAACAGATCACGCAGGATGTAAACGTAGATCCATTAATAAACAACATTACACTGCAAAATCTAAGCTGCGCTAACAGTGGAGTCAGTTTGGAGTCAAAAGCAACATGATGTAAAGAAGCATATCAGCGTTGGGAGTGATGAGGCTTAAGTTGGCCACATCAGATAGAGTGTGAAGATTCATCACTCAGTAATCTGCAGTGATACTGGCTGACTTTCTCTCGTAGCTACCAGGGCTGGGAATCTCCTGGCACCGCACAATTCAATCTGAGGTCAACGATTCAATTCTAAACTCATTATCAATGCAGCATTTTTTTAGAAAAAGAAAGAAAGAAAATGAATGACATTACAGGCTGCTTTTCACCCAGCAAAATGTGGTTTTCCAAAGTATTTAATTTACCCCCCTGCACACACACACACACACACACACACACACACACACACACACCTTTCACACAGTGTAGGTCTTGTCCACCTTCCCCTTGACCTCATAAAAGCTTTTATAGAAGCCGGTGTATGTCGTCAAAGTTTGTTGCTCGCCATCACAGCTGAAACTTTGTAAACAACTCACATGTTTTCTGTCGCGCTCTGCAGCAGCCCAACTAATTTAATATTTAAAATTCAGATTATTAACTTACTTGCATCGACACAGTCGTTCGAGAGAATTTGCGATGCATCGAAGAATTGATTATTTTTCTACCCCTGGTAACTACCTGTTGTAACAGTAGAATTGTTGCTCCTAGTCATGTTGTTCAGGGACCGTTTAGAGTGTAACACAGAGTGATGAGCGCCAGAGCTGAGTTTAATGTTTAGGCCGCTGTTGCTTTTACGGGCAGTGAATCTAATGAGAGCAAGCAAGAGGGCTTCTGCATCCATGGAAGTAAGGAGCTCACTGTGTACTGCTGTAATGCTGGAGCATTTGCACACTGAAAACATTAAAACACTGATGCTTGGATACATGACTCACTTGTTGGCTGTTCCCTCCTCTTCCCAGGTAAGAACATGCTCCTGGTGGGCGTTTACGGCCCTCAGGTGCCCTGTGAGGAGGTTCTGGTCAAACACTTGGGCAACCTGCAGTACAACGTAAGCTACATGCTGAGGGAGCGGGGCAACTACATCTTGGTGGTCAAGTGGGGGGAAGACCACATCCCAGGCTCTCCATTCCAAGTCATGGTCCCATGATGCACCAAGAAACCCACCGTCACTCCTCCTGAACCATTTTGAGTGGACGCATTTGTTATAAATTCCTGTCCAGTGAGCAAGCTCCTTTACAAAGTTACATTTTCACATTTTCTTTTCAGTTTAAGTCGCACGTAGAATGGATTTCCTGCCCCAACATAGTTTATTTACTTGTTTTTCAAACTGTCCCTCAAAAAAGTTAAAAGGTGTCCGAATTTAAAACACTAAACCAGAAATGTTAAGGGGAGAAAAAATGACTGGAGACTCAGTACTTGGTTAGTTGGACATTGTTTGTGCAGTGCATCAAGGACACAAACTGGTGAAAAATACTGTAATCTGGCATAAAACTGGAGCTGTAAAGAAAAAAAGAGGAAGGAATGATTTGCTGACTTTTGTTGCCCTGAAATCATCGACACATTGTGCACTGGTCGATAGTTTTTTGTCTTGACTGGTAAATTAGAGAGCTGACGTTCCTTGACTCAGCAGCTTTCTCTGCCTGTTTCCAAAATGTTCAAACTAGATTTGAGAAAGGTTTGGATCAAGATGAGGGGAGCTAAACGTTAATAAACTGGAAGTACACAGCGTTTTGCTTCAGGTTACACAGTGCTAGGAACTAGACAAACATTAGAGGCTCATTTATTATGTATTAAGGAGCTTAATGACCAGCAATGATCAGTTCAAAAGAAAACTCACATTCTCTGGTTTATTGCCATTTTGGACGTGACTACTGATGTTTATTGTTGATTTCTCAGCTCCCAGAATCCCTTGAGTACCTAATGTTGCCGTCACAAATCAGTGACTGTTGAGGCTGCCTTCACGCTCCTGTTTCCTGCACTGTACAACACACTGCTTAGTTATGCGCTGGAGTTTTGGGTTCATCGCTGTCGTCTGGTTTTTCCTTCATTTGCTGTATTTTCTGCAGGAACAGATGTGACTTAGTGGCTCAGTTGTGATTGGCTACAGGTCGACCTGATCGGAGTAGAGTCTGGTCAGGATGCTGAATGACCAGGGTTCAGCTAAAGTCCATCTTCATCCTCAGTGTTCCTCTACCAGTGATACTCACTATCAGCTCAGATCGTTTTATTTGTGAGTAGATGTGTCTCTATGTCTTACCTGGATGTTGTTGCCTAATCGTTGCTACTTTTGATACTTAAGGGATGAGATGGTTTTTGCATGTGGGATAAATGACTTCTCACTGTGTATTAGAAGGGGAGCGGGTGTTTTAATATGAAACTAAACCCTGAGATGATGTACATTTCATAATTAAACTCAACTGGAATTAAATCAACTTTGTGTTTTTTGTTGTTTTTTTTACTCTTTTTTTGTCTTTGTGCTAAGTGTTTCTTATTTATTAATACTTTATTTTCCTTCTCATAGCATTGATGCAGTTTTATAACATAACATAACCAGACAGGTTACAGTGGGCAGTGGGTGGAAAGAACGACCGCAGCACAGCAGCATATGAAGAGTGTGTGGAGAGAAGTTTAAGTGGATCTAGGCTGTGAGAGCACATATCAGTGACGGTCCAGTCTTCAGGTATGGATGGCAGACTGCGTGCTTTGAATGATTAAGATATTAGAAAACATTTGTTTACTTATTTTTGTTTTCTTTTGGCTCTCGTCTCTGCTCTTCATGTTTTAACTGCTGTCCTTGTTTAAACCATTAATACACAGAAAGTCTCTGGATGAATAATTGTGACATACAGCTGAGATACTCATCATTCATCATCATTCAATGGTCAATTATTGCCATTCTGCAACACATGGTTGCACAGTGAAATACAGCTGTAGTGCCTTTAAATGTTTATTGCTGTTGTAGTTCCTCTGTTCACTGACAGGCTGAGGCCCATGACCTGCAGCAGGCTGGCTGACACTTTTCACATTTACTGAGGTACTGTACTGAGCACCATACTTTACTTAAATATGTCGATATTCTGCTGCAGAAACATCTACTTTCATGTAAAATACGAATGAAAGTTATAATACACTTTGACAGTTTTTAAGGTCATAAATTAAGGTCATAAATGATAATATTTGGTCACAAGGAACTACTTATACATTTGATCATTTTCAGCACATTTCAGTCTGAAAAGTCTCCACCTGTAGTCGCAGCACAAAAATGTATGTATTTATTTGTTCTTTTCAAATGTACTATTATCCATAGCAGACCATCATTATTTTTACATGACATAAGAATTTATCAGTGTGTTACTTTCAAAAATAAGGGTTGATATATTTTATCTGCCCATTAAGTATGTAAAAATGGGGCAGTTACAGTATGTATGGCAGACCAATGAGAATGTGTAATTATTATTATTATTATTCATTAAAAAAATAATTGCTTCAATAAATTCAAGTATTTGGTAATTAAATGAAGGTGAGTTCAACTTCAAATTGGTGTTTATTCAGTCTTGACTTCATAAACAGATGTTTATCCTTAGACCCTTTTGTTTTTCATCCTTTCAAATAAGATTTCCATGTCATTTTGTCTTCCATTATCACACCCAATAATCTCAATTCAGACTATCATTCAACATAATCTATATTTGGAAACAGCTTTGATTAGAACAAACCAAACTTTTTATTTTAAATAAATTGATAACTTTTATTTAAGAATAATTCATATTTCTGCATTATTAGATAACAGATGCAATAATATAATATATAAATAATAATAATAACATCAATAATATTTAACAAGTACTTTGTACATTTATAGCATACTATTCAGGAGATAAACACATACGAGCAGACTGTATTGTATGTGACAGATACTTTTACACTAATTATTTGATCTTGCTGGCAGCTTCCTGTGTGAGTGAGGAGCTCCCTGAACCCACCAGCACAGCAGAAGCTCATGGAAACAGCGTCCTCTGTGCTGGTGGGGACGGGGCTGGTCCTCGTCGTCCTGGCTGCTGGTGGCATTGGTGTTTGTGTGGGGGGCGGGACAGGGTGCTGAGAGGGGCCCAGTGGTCTGCTGAGGTGCTGGGTCTTCATTGGTTGGATGACATCCTCTCAGCTGCCCCAGGAGCTCCAGAAACCCAGAGGACTCCTGCCCTGTGAGACACAAACACCAGTTAAGAAGACTTTCCAGACTTTGTATTGTTGCTGTAGTGTTGAATGTGGCCTCCAGTGGAGGATGATATTAATAATAAATACATAAAAGTTAACTTTATGTCACTGCAGTAGTGTCACTGAGGATATTTACTTACCCAGCCCACTGATAGAAAGACGCCCAAAACAGCCCATCTGGTCCTGTAGTCCTCCATCCTCCTCATCTGGTCCTGTAGTCCTCCATCCTCCTCATCCGGTTGGTTCGGTGTGGATAATCCTGGAAATTATATTATAAATAATGGAATATCATTAAAGACAGTTCCTGTAATAATTAAAATCTACATGTAAAGTTAACTTAATGTCACTGCAGAAGTGTCATTGAGGGTATTTACTTACCCAGTCCACTGATAGAAAGACACCCGCCACCACCCATCTGGTCCTGTAGTCCTCCATCCTCCTCGTCTGGTCCTGTAGTCCTCCATCCTCCTCGTCTGGTCCTGTAGTCCTCCATCCTCCTCGTCTGGTCCTGTAGTCCTCCCTCGTCCTCTTCTGGTCCTGTAGTCCTCCATCCTCCTCGTCTGGTCCTGTAGTCCTCCATCCTCCTCGTCTGGTCCTGTAGTCCTCCATCCTCCTCGTCTGGTCCTGTAGTCCTCCATCCTCCTCGTCTGGTCCTGTAGTCCTCCATCCTCCTCGTCTGGTCCTGTAGTCCTCCATCCTCCTCGTCTGGTCCTGTGTAATCCTGAAGGTCTCTTACGACCATCAACACCTAACTAAAAGAGACTTGGAGACTTTTCGTTGCCGTTAGTAGTTTTTACCTCGGCTCAGTCTGGATCAGCTCCCTACACCTAACGTAGAAAAACGATAGAGAGTGAGTAAAGTGAACAATCCTTCAGGAGACGAACGTTAATGCTTCATTGACCTACCTTTGTCCGGTGCAGCCATCGAGATATCGATACTTTATATAGAAAAATTTAATCACCTACCTTCAGTTCACAATTTTTGTCCCATACTGATGTTGTCTATCTGGTTATGTAGTCCTCCATCCTCTTCATCTTGTCCCGTAGTCCTCCATCCTCTTCATCTTGTCCCGTAGTCCTCCGTCCTCTTCATCTTGTCCCGTAGTCCTCCGTTCTCTTCATCTTGTCCTATAGTCCTCCATCCTCTTCATCTTGTCCCGTAGTCCTCCGTCCTCTTCATCTTGTCCCGTAGTCCTCCGTCCTCTTCATCTTGTCCCGTAGTCCTCCGTCCTCTTCATCTTGTCCTATAGTCCTCCATCCTCTTCATCTTGTCCCGTAGTCCTCCGTCCTCTTCATCTTGTCCTATAGTCCTCCATCCTCTTCATCTTGTCCCGTAGTCCTCCATCCTCTTCATCTTGTCCCGTAGTCCTCCGTCCTCTTCATCTTGTCCTATAGTCCTCCATCCTCTTCATCTTGTCCCGTAGTCCTCCATCCTCTTCATCTTGTCCCGTAGTCCTCCATCCTCTTCATCTTGTCCCGTAGTCCTCGTCCTTCTCGTCCTGTGCCTCTTCTCGTTAGATTTAGATCTACTTACCTTCTAGAGAGCACATTTTGTTTGTGAAATATCTTTTGTTGGTTTATTGAAATACTTACCTCCATGCGAGCATCTTTTTTTAATCAGACTTTGTTCATTATGTATATATTTTTTTCCCTTCCTTTGTTTAATTTTTAATCGCCACATTCAAAAAGGCTCTGATGCAAGATGACACCAGTCAGAAAGGACTTGGACTGGAAACCAGAGCCAACAGTTCAAGTTCCCCAAAGACAAGAATACAGAGTGAGGTCTGGTATCTGGAGAGGAGCCAGCTCCTCCTCCTGGCCACTGCTGAGGTGCCTTTGAGCAAAGCACCAAACCTCCAGCTACCTGGGATATGGCAGCCCCCTCACTCTGACACATCTCAGCTCGTCGTAAATGTGAAGTTTCTTTGTTCATCACTGTTTCCTCTTGTTTCTGGTCTCTTCTCCTGTTCTCTCACACTTGTTTCCAGCTTTGATCCTTCCTCATGTTTAAATGGTGCCGTCTTTGCTTGACCTGAGTCAAATCAGCCAGCCTCTGTCAAGTCCAGTAAATATCCAGTGTCAGCTTTTGGTTTGTTACTTTGTCAGGTTTTGTTTTCCACTTTCCTTCCTCTCCTTTTGTTTGTTGGAGCAGTTTAGCTTGTAGTTTAGCATTTTCCTCCTTTTGAGTAATTTTCAGTTTGATTGTTTTTCACTTTTCGTTGAGTCACGCATTTAGGTTTGGAAGGCTGTCTGGGGCTTTGTCAGTCCTGCCAGACGAAGGTTTTCCAATCCTGCAGTGAACAGGTCTCAGTCTTCATCGGAGCTGCTGTCATCTTCATCAACTGGCCAGTCTCTCCTGAAGCGGGAGGTGGGTGGTGAGTATCTGTGGTCCCGTTCCCTGCTCCTGGAAAGGCCTGAAGTGGAAGGCATGGGCTCCTGGTCCTCATCGTCGGTCCTCCTCCTCTTCATACTTACCTGCTGTGTGTCGTCCTCTTCCTGGTCCTCCTGGTGGAGCTGCCGAGGCCGGGAGGTCGAGGGCTAGACTCCTCTTCAGGGCGGTGGGAGGAAGGACTGCCAGCACGAAGGCCAGGAGGAGAGAACCCACGACGAAATCCCTGCCGGAAGTCCTGAGGTGGGAAGTGCTGGTTGAGAGGGGAGCCAGGCCTGACTTCTTCATCGCTGTCCTCACTGTCCTCTTCTTCATCATCATCCTCCTCGTCTGACATGGATCCGTATCCAGAATCTTCGCTGGGCCAGTCCTCCTCACCGTCCTCAGAATCGGAGAACTCCGGGAGAGGAACCTCCTCCCACTCAGGTACAAAGTCGTCCTCAAATTGTGCTACGAAAAAAGGCTCGAACTCACCTTCGCCAACAGCACGGAACTCTCCTGGTACATTACCTTCGCCCTGGATGATGTCATCTGGTGCAGGACGCTGGACGGATCCACCACCTGAGGGGAAAAGTTCAAATAAACGTTCAATAACTTTGATTCAATTAACAATAATCATTACATTACATTAGAAAAACAACAGAATATAACTAGGATTCACGGTTATTAACAGTGATATCAAACAGTGAGCACTAAGGATGTGACGATACACTCAGCTCACAAGACGAGACGATACACGATACTGGGTTCACGAGAACGAGACGATATTTTTCACATTATTTTAAGAAAACTACTATGACAAAATATATGACTGGACAAACAGTCATTTAATGCTTTCTCTTTTATTAAACACAGTTTATTTGACTCTACCTCTTAAATAATGAAAAATACATTAAATCACCTTTTTTGTCAAAATCAGTGTTGTAGTATCAGCAGCATGAGGTGAGATGTGTCTGAGCTGAATTTGGTGACGCTACAGGCCATAATGTATAAGTTATCAAATATGATTTGCATAAAAATCAATCAGTAATGCATACAAATTACATTAAACCACTTTTAATCAAAGTCAGCAGCATGAGGTGAGATGAATTTGGTGACGCTACAGCAGATATAATGGGAATGCTTTTCGTTTGTCGTTCTGTGTTGCACTTTGTAGACGGTCCCTGCTCTGTCTCCGCAGAGGCCGGTGCTCATTAGGAGCAATGTTTTCCGTGGAGCACAGGGACGCATTGTTTCGGTAAAAATACGGTTGTAGCTCGTCATGTGCCTCACCGACATAGCAGAAATGCATCTTTAGATCATACTGTGTTTGAAGTATTTTTCCAGCAAGTTCAAATCTGCTAATATCTTTCTTTAAGCTGGTTTCACACTGAACACGGATAGCGCGCCGCGCTGCGCAGAGCAGGGCGCATCGCGACACTTCAAGTTGCTATGGATCGAGTGGAAAGCCCTGGTTTTGTTTATGCTGCTGCTGGTGATGAGTTTGGGTAGCCTACATGTCACTTTGAGGGGAGGCAGGATGAGGGAGAGTTTCAGCTCGTCCAGGAGCTACAGTCTCGTGCCCCACAGCTCGCCACATTGCTATACGGCAAGAATCTGCCTTGCCTCCATCTTTTACACACAGATGCTTTTCCACCCTTCCTGTGCAGCTCCTGGTATCTCTCCTGCAGCGCGCAAGAGAGCAAAAGCCACCCCTGCGCTGCGCTCTCCTCTGCGCAGACCGCTGCACCTTTGTGCGGCGCAATAAATGGGTTTAGTGAGCACCTGCGCCTTGCGCGTGCAGTTTGAAACCAGCCCACGTGTCTAGAAGCTTGGATAGCTCAAAGTCTCATCTTTCTGCCCTGTGCTCGCGAGACATCTTTTCAGGACTGAACGAGAAATATCGTCACGATTTGATCTCGTGCCACGAGATCTCGCACCAGTGAGCAGCTCTGCTCTGTTAGTGCGAGATCTCGTGAATATTTGAAATATTTATATTTGAAAATATAAAGTTGTTCTGACTGATTCTTCAATTACTGAACTCATAACAAAACAACAGCGACAATAATAACAACAATTGGAATTATTAACACTATTAATAATGTTATTATATGCCCAAAACATTGCTTTAACCCA